>JAAMPC010000136.1:0-77271 GCA_016771965.1 Brassica carinata
CTGTGCTATTCCCAAACTAGGAAGCTGGAACACATGATTTGAAAGTGGGATAACTTCTTCATGCCAACTCCTATGAGATTTATTCAACTTCCTAGTGATTCTCCACCACTTTATGTATCCAAATCAAGCTTTTCACAAAGTGATTCATCCTGGTTTGATTGGACGACGAAGAAGCTGTCCTTTTCCCAAACTGGGAAGCTGGAATCACGATTTGAAAGTGGGATAACTTCTTTTGACAACTCCTATGAGATTTATTCAACTTTCTGGTGATTCTCCACCACTTTATGTATCCAAATCAAGCTTTTACAATGTGATTCATCCTGGTTTGATTGGAACAACGAGAAGAACTGTGCTATTCCCAAAGCTGGGCTGGAATCACCTGATTTGAAAGTGGGATAACTTCTTCATGCCAACTCCTATGAGATTTATTCAACTTCCTGGTGATTCTCCACCACTTTATGTATCCAAATCAAGCTTCTTACAAAGTGACTCATCCTGGTTTGATTGGAACGGCGAACAAGCTATGCTATTCCCAAACTAGGAAACTGGAATCACATGATTTGAAAGTGGGATAACTTCTTCATGACAACTCCTATGAGATTTATTCAACTTTCTGGTGATTCTCCACCACTTTATGTATCCAAATCAAGATTTTCAAAGTGATTCATCCTGGTTTGATTGGGCACGAAGAAGCTGTCCTTTTCCCAAACTGGGAAACTGGAATCACCTGATTTGAAAGTGGGATAACTTCTTTTTGCCAACTCCTATGAGATTTATTCAACTTTCTGGTGATTCTCCACCACTTTATGTATCCAAATCAAGCTTTTACAATGTGATTCATCCTGGTTTGATTGGAACGACGAACAAGCTGTGCTATTCCCAAACTAGGAAACTGGAATCACATGATTTGAAAGTGGGATAACTTCTTCATGCCAACTCCTATGAGATTTATTCAACTTCCTGGTGATTCTCCACCACTTTATGTATCCAAATCAAGCTTCTTACAAAGTGATTCATCCTGGTTTGATTGGAACGACGAACAAGCTGTGCTATTCCCAAACTAGGAAACTGGAATCACATGATTTGAAAGTGGGATAACTTCTTCATGCCAACTCCTATGAGATTTATTCAACTTCCTGGTGATTCTCCACCACTGTATGTATCCAAATCAAGATTTTCACAAAGTGATTCATCCTGGTTTGATTGGAACGACGAAGAAGCTGTCCTTTTCCCAAACTGGGAAACTGGAATCACCTGATTTGAAAGTGGGATAACTTCTTTTTGCCAACTCCTATGAGATTTATTCAACTTTCTGGTGATTCTCCACCACTTTATGTATCCAAATCAAGCTTTTTACAATGTGATTCATCCTGGTTTGATTGGAACGACGAAGAACCTGTGCTATTCCCAAACTGGGAAACTGGAATCACCTGATTTGAAAGTGGGATAACTTCTTCATGCCAACTCCTATGAGATTTATTCAACTTCCTGGTGATTCTCCACCACTTAATGTATCCAAATCAAGCTTCTCACAAAGTGATTCATCCTGGTTTGATTGGAGCGCCGAGAAGAAGCTGTGCTATTCCCAAAGCTGGGAAGCTGGAATCACGATTTGAAAGTGGGATAACTTCTTCATGCCAACTCCTATGAGATTTATTCAACTTCCTGGTGATTCTCCACCACTTTATGTATCCAAATCAAGCTTCTTACAAAGTGATTCATCCTGGTTTGATTGGAACGACGAACAAGCTATGCTATTCCCAAACTAGGAAACTGGAATCACATGATTTGAAAGTGGGATAACTTCTTCATGACAACTCCTATGAGATTTATTCAACTTTTGGTGATTCTCTACCACTTTATGTATCCAAATCAAGATTTTCACAAAGTGATTCATCCTGGTTTGATTGGAGCGTGAAGAAGCTGTCCTTTTCCCTGGGGCTGGAATCACGATTTGAAAGTGGGATAACTTCTTCATGCCAACTCCTATGAGATTTATTCAACTTCCTGGTGATTCTCCACCACTTTATGTATCCAAATCAAGCTTCTTACAAAGTGATTCATCCTGGTTTGATTGGAGCGGCGACAAGCTGTGCTATTCCCAAACTAGGAAGCTGAATCACATGATTTGAAAGTGGGATAACTTTTTCATGCCAACTCCTATGAGATTTATTCAACTTCCTGGTGATTCTCCACCACTGTATGTATCCAAATCAAGATTTTCACAAAGTGATTCATCCTGGTTTGATTGGAGCGGCAACTGTCCTTTTCCCAAAGCTGGGGCTGGAATCACCTGATTTGAAAGTGGGATAACTTCTTTGCCAACTCCTATGAGATTTATTCAACTTTCTGGTGATTCTCCACCACTTTATGTATCCAAATCAAGCTTTTACAATGTGATTCATCCTGGTTTGATTGGAGCGTGAAGAAGCTGTGCTATTCCCAAACTGGGAAGAATCACCGATTTGAAAGTGGGATAACTTCTTCATGCCAACTCCTATGAGATTTATTCAACTTCCTGGTGATTCTCCACCACTTAATGTATCCAAATCAAGCTTCTCACAAAGTGATTCATCCTGGTTTGATTGGAGCGGCGAAGAAGCTGTGCTATTCAAAGCGGGAAACTGGAATCACCTGATTTGAAAGTGGGATAACTTCTTCATGCCAACTCCTATGAGATTTATTCAACTTCCTGGTGATTCTCCACCACTTTATGTATCCAAATCAAGCTTCTTACAAAGTGATTCATCCTGGTTTGATTGGAAGCACGAAGAAGTCTGTGCTATTCCCAAACCAAAAGCTGGAATCACCGATTTGAAAGTGGGATAACTTCTTCATGCCAACTCCTATGAGATTTATTCAACTTCCTGGTGATTCTCCACCACTTTATGTATCCAAATCAAGCTTCTTACAAAGTGATTCATCCTGGTTTGATTGGAACGACGAAGAAGCTGTGCTATTCCCAACCAGAAACCGGAATCACATGATTTGAAAGTGGATAACTTCTTCATGACAACTCCTATGAGATTTATTCAACTTTTTGGTGATTCTCTACCACTTTATGTATCCAAATCAAGATTTTCACAAAGTGATTCATCCTGGTTTGATTGGAACGACGAAGAAGCTGTCCTTTTCCCAAACTGGGAAACTGGAATCACCTGATTTGAAAGTGGGATAACTTCTTCATGCCAACTCCTATGAGATTTATTCAACTTCCTGGTGATTCTCCACCACTTTATGTATCAAATCAAGCTTCTTACAAAGTGATTCATCCTGGTTTGATTGGAACGACGAACAAGCTGTGCTATTCCCAAACTAGGAAACTGGAATCACATGATTTGAAAGTGGGATAACTTTTTCATGCCAACTCCTATGAGATTTATTCAACTTCCTGGTGATTCTCCACCACTGTATGTATCCAAATCAAGATTTTCACAAAGTGATTCATCCTGGTTTGATTGGAACGACGAAGAAGCTGTCCTTTTCCCAAACTGGGAAACTGGAATCACCTGATTTGAAAGTGGGATAACTTCTTTTTGCCAACTCCTATGAGATTTATTCAACTTTCTGGTGATTCTCCACCACTTTATGTATCCAAATCAAGCTTTTTACAATGTGATTCATCCTGGTTTGATTGAACACCGAAGAACCTGTGCTATTCCCAAACTGGGAAACCGAACGATTTGAAAGTGGGATAACTTCTTCATGCCAACTCCTATGAGATTTATTCAACTTCCTGGTGATTCTCCACCACTTAATGTATCCAAATCAAGCTTCTCACAAAGTGATTCATCCTGGTTTGATTGGAACGAAGAAGCTGTGCTATTCCCAAACTGGGAAACTGGAATCACCTGATTTGAAAGTGGGATAACTTCTTCATGCCAACTCCTATGAGATTTATTCAACTTCCTGGTGATTCTCCACCACTTTATGTATCCAAATCAAGCTTCTTACAAAGTGATTCATCCTGGTTTGATTGGAACGACGAAGAAGCTGTGCTATTCCCAAACTAGGAAACTGGAATCACATGATTTGAAAGTGGGATAACTTCTTCATGACAACTCCTATGAGATTTATTCAACTTTCTGGTGATTCTCCACCACTTTATGTATCCAAATCAAGATTTTCACAAAGTGATTCATCCTGGTTTGATTGGAACGACGAAGAAGCTGTCCTTTTCCCAAACTGGGAAACTGGAATCACCTGATTTGAAAGTGGGATAACTTCTTTTTGCCAACTCCTATGAGATTTATTCAACTTTCTGGTGATTCTCCACCACTTTATGTATCCAAATCAAGCTTTTTACAATGTGATTCATCCTGGTTTGATTGGAACGACGAAGAACCTGTGCTATTCCCAAACTGGGAAACTGGAATCACCTTATTTGAAAGTGGGATAACTTCTTCATGCCAACTCCTATGAGATTTATTCAACTTCCTGGTGATTCTCCACCACTTTATGTATCCAAATCAAGCTTCTTACAAAGTGATTCATCCTGGTTTGATTGGAACGACGAACAAGCTATGCTATTCCCAAACTAGGAAACTGGAATCACATGATTTGAAAGTGGGATAACTTCTTCATGACAACTCCTATGAGATTTATTCAACTTTCTGGTGATTCTCCACCACTTTATGTATCCAAATCAAGATTTTCACAAAGTGATTCATCCTGGTTTGATTGGAGCAATGAAGAAGCTGTCCTTTTCCCAGGGGCTGGAATCACCTGATTTGAAAGTGGGATAACTTCTTTGCCAACTCTATGAGATTTATTCAACTTTCTGGTGATTCTCCACCACTTTATGTATCCAAATCAAGCTTTTACAATGTGATTCATCCTGGTTTGATTGGGCGACGAAGAACCTGTGCTATTCCCAAACTGGGAAACTGGAATCACCTTATTTGAAAGTGGGATAACTTCTTCATGCCAACTCCTATGAGATTTATTCAACTTCCTGGTGATTCTCCACCACTTTATGTATCCAAATCAAGCTTCTTACAAAGTGATTCATCCTGGTTTGATTGGAGCGACGACAAGCTATGTATTATTCCCAAACTAGAGCTGGAATCACATGATTTGAAAGTGGGATAACTTCTTCATGCCAACTCCTATGAGATTTATTCAACTTCCTGGTGATTCTCCACCACTTTATGTATCCAAATCAAGCTTCTTACAAAGTGATTCATCCTGGTTTGATTGGAGCAGCCGAACAAGTTGTGTTATTCCCAAACTAGAGCTGGAATCACATGATTTGAAAGTGGGATAACTTCTTCATGCCAACTCCTATGAGATTTATTCAACTTCCTGGTGATTCTCCACCACTGTATGTATCCAAATCAAGATTTTCACAAAGTGATTCATCCTGGTTTGATTGGGCAACGAAGAAGCTGTCCTTTTCCCAAATGGGAATCACGATTTGAAAGTGGGATAACTTCTTTGCCAACTCCTATGAGATTTATTCAACTTTCTGGTGATTCTCCACCACTTTATGTATCCAAATCAAGCTTTTACAATGTGATTCATCCTGGTTTGATTGGAGCGACGAAGAAGCTGTGCTATTCCCAAAGCTGAGGCTGGAATCACCTGATTTGAAAGTGGGATAACTTCTTCATGCCAACTCCTATGAGATTTATTCAACTTCCTGGTGATTCTCTACCACTTTATGTATCCAAATCAAGTTTCTTACAAAGTGATTCATCCTGGTTTGATTGGAACGACGAACAAGCTGTGCTATTCCCAAACTAGGAAACTGGAACACATGATTTGAAAGTGGGATAACTTCTTCATGCCAACTCCTATGAGATTTATTCAACTTCCTAGTGATTCTCCACCACTTTATGTATCCAAATCAAGCTTTTCACAAAGTGATTCATCCTGGTTTGATTGGAGCAGCCGAAGAAGCTGTCCTTTTCCCAAACTGGGAAACTGGAATCACCTGATTTGAAAGTGGGATAACTTCTTTTTGCCAACTCCTATGAGATTTATTCAACTTTCTGGTGATTCTCCACCACTTTATGTATCCAAATCAAGCTTTTTACAATGTGATTCATCCTGGTTTGATTGGAACAACGAAGAACCTGTGCTATTCCCAAACTGGATGGAATCACGATTTGAAAGTGGGATAACTT
Source organism: Brassica carinata (assembly GCA_016771965.1). Classification (NCBI taxonomy): domain Eukaryota; kingdom Viridiplantae; phylum Streptophyta; class Magnoliopsida; order Brassicales; family Brassicaceae; genus Brassica; species Brassica carinata. The sequence continues at coordinate 6,129 of JAAMPC010000136.1, forward strand.
CTTCATGCCAACTCCTATGAGATTTATTCAACTTCCTGGTGATTCTCCACCACTTTATGTATCCAAATCAAGCTTTTCACAGAGTGATTCATCCTGGTTTGATTGGAACGATGAAGAAGCTGTCCTATTCCCAAACTGGGAAACTGGAATCACCTGATTTGAAAGTGGGATAACTTCTTCATGCCAACTCCTATGAGATTTATTCAACTTTCTGGTGATTCTCCACCACTTTATGTATCCAAATCAAGCATTTTACAATGTGATTCATCCTGGTTTGATTGGAACAACGAAGAAGCTGTGCTATTCCCAAACTGGGAAACTTGAATCACCTGATTTGAAAGTGGGATAACTTCTTCATGCCAACTCCTATGAGATTTATTCAACTTCCTGGTGATTCTCCACCACTTTATGTATCCAAATCAAGCTTCTTACAAAGTGATTCATCCTGGTTTGATTGGGACGACGAATAAGCTGTGCTATTCCCAAACTAGGAAACGGGAATCACATGATTTGAAAGTGGGATAACTTCTTCATCCCAACTCCTATGAGATTTATTCAACTTCCTGGTGATTCTCCACCACTTTATGTATCCAAATCAAGCTTTTCACAAAGTGATTCATCCTGGTTTGATTGGAACGACGAAGAAGCTGTTTTATTCCCAAGCTGAAACTGGAATCACGATTTGAAAGTGGGATAACTTCTTCATGCCAACTCCTATGAGATTTATTCAACTTCAGGTGATTCTCCACCACTTTATGTATCCAAATCAAGCTTTTCACAGAGTGATTCATCCTGGTTTGATTGAAGCGGCCGAAGAAGCTGTCTATTCCCAACTGGGCTGGAATCACGATTTGAAAGTGGGATAACTTCTTCATGCCAACTCCTATGAGATTTATTCAACTTCCTGGTGATTCTCCACCACTTTATGTATCCAAATCAAGCTTCTTACAAAGTGATTCATCCTGGTTTGATTGGAGGCGAGGAACAAAGCTGTGCTATTCCCAAACTAGGAAACTGGAATCACATGATTTGAAAGTGGGATAACTTCTTCATGCCAACTCCTATGAGATTTATTCAACTTCCTGGTGATTCTCCACCACTGTATGTATCCAAATCAAGATTTTCACAAAGTGATTCATCCTGGTTTGATTGGAACGACGAAGAAGCTGTCCTTTTCCCAAACTGGGCTGAATCACCTGATTTGAAAGTGGGATAACTTCTTTGCCAACTCTGAGATTTATTCAACTTTCTGGTGATTCTCCACCACTTTATGTATCCAAATCAAGCTTTTACAATGTGATTCATCCTGGTTTGATTGGAACGATTAAGAAGCTGTCCTATTCCCAAACTGGGAAACTGGAATCACCTGATTTGAAAGTGGGATAACTTCTTCATGCCAACTCCTATGAGATTTATTCAACTTCCTGGTGATTCTCCACCACTTCATGTATCCAAATCAAGCTTCTTACAAAGTGATTCATCCTGGTTTGATTGGAGCGGCGAACAAGTTGTGATATTCCCAAACTAGGAGCGGAATCACATGATTTGAAGTGGGATAACTTCTTCATGCCAACTCCTATGAGATTTATTCAACTTCCTGGTGATTCTCCACCACTGTATGTATCCAAATCAAGCTTTTCACTAAGTGATTCATCCTGGTTTGATTGGAGCGGCAGAAGAAGCTGTCTTTTCCCAAACTGGGAAGCTGGAATCACGATTTGAAAGTGGGATAACTTCTTTTTGCCAACTCCTATGAGATTTATTCAACTTTCTGGTGATTCTCCACCACTTTATGTATCCAAATCAAGCTTTTTACAATGTGATTCATCCTGGTTTGATTGGAACGATGAAGAAGCTGTGCTATTCCCAAGGCTGGAATCACGATTTGAAAGTGGGATAACTTCTTCATGCCAACTCCTATGAGATTTATTCAACTTCCTGGTGATTCTCCACCACATTATGTATCCAAATCAAGCTTCTTACAAAGTGATTCATCCTGGTTTGATTGGGACGTGAATGGCTGTATTCCCAAACTAGGAAGCTGAATCACATGATTTGAAAGTGGGATAACTTCTTCATCCCACTCTTATGAGATTTATTCAACTTCCTGGTGATTCTCCACCACTTTATGTATCCAAATCAAGCTTTTCACAAAGTGATTCATCCTGGTTTGATTGGAACGACGAAGAAGCTGTTTTATTCCCAAACTGGGAAACTGGAATCACCTGATTTGAAAGTGGGATAACTTCTTCATGCCAACTCCTATGAGATTTATTCAACTTCCAGGTGATTCTCCACCACTTTATGTATCCAAATCAAGCTTTTCACAGAGTGATTCATCCTGGTTTGATTGAAACGACGAAGAAGCTGTCCTATTCCCAGGCTGGAATCACTGATTTGAAAGTGGGATAACTTCTTTGCCAACTCCTGAGAGATTTATTCAACTTTCTGGTGATTCTCCACCACTTTATGTATCCAAATCAAGCTTTTTACAATGTGATTCATCCTGGTTTGATTGGAGCGATGAAGAAGCTGTCATATTCCCAAAGCTGGGAAGCTGAATCACGATTTGAAAGTGGGATAACTTCTTCATGCCAACTCCTATGAGATTTATTCAACTTCCTGGTGATTCTCCACCACTTTATGTATCCAAATCAAGCTTCTTACAAAGTGATTCATCCTGGTTTGATTGGGACGACGAATAAGCTGTGCTATTCCCAAACTAGAAGCTGGAATCACGATTTGAAAGTGGGATAACTTCTTCATCCCAACTCCTATGAGATTTATTCAACTTCCTAGTGATTTTCCACCACTTTATCCAAATCAAGCTTTTCACAATGTGATTCATCCTGGTTTGATTGGAGCAGCGAAGAAGCTGTTTTATTCCCAAAGCTGGGGCTGGAATCACCTGATTTGAAAGTGGGATAACTTCTTCATGCCAACTCCTATGAGATTTATTCAACTTCCAGGTGATTCTCCACCACTTTATGTATCCAAATCAAGCTTTTCACAGAGTGATTCATCCTGGTTTGATTGAAGCGGCGAAGAAGCTGTCCTATTCCCAAGCTGGGGCTGGAATCACGATTTGAAAGTGGGATAAATTCTTCATGCCAACTCCTATGAGATTTATTCAACTTCCTGGTGATTCTCCACCACTTTATGTATCCAAATCAAGCTTCTTACAAAGTGATTCATCCTGGTTTGATTGGAGCGGCGAACAAGCTGTGCTATTCCCAAACTAGGAAGCTGGAATCACATGATTTGAAAGTGGGATAACTTCTTCATGCCAACTCCTATTATACACTTTTGTGTATGTAGAGTGATGAATAAATATCAAGAGATGATTAGTGTAGATTTGGAGATTTAAGAGAGACTAAGAGAATAAAACGAAGAGAATACTCAAAACTCCATTAATTGATTCAGATGAGAGATTACAAGCTATAAAGATTACAATCATCATGCAGGTTCAGTGTATTCATCTAGACCATAAGCATGTGAAGTCAGATAGAAATACTAGGCTGAGATGCTTCATTGCTTGGACAGGCTGTCACTTGCTGTAAAGATGCTTATCCTTTCCAGCCAGAAACCTTATCCTTACCCTCTCCTTGGGCCGAGTTTCACTCCTCTCTTCACCAAGTTACCTTCTCATCACTTCAGGTAACTTCCCAAGTAGTTCTGTGGTTAAAATAAAGTTACCACAGTAAAACTCTAAAGTTACTGTCTCAGCCTCAACACTCTATTGAACCTCAAAGCTTCATCCTCTCACTTGGTCTTCTTCTCAACACTCCCCTCAAGCTTGACCATGTGGAACAAGTCAAGGTTGGAAACCATGAAGACCTCCCTCATTAAAACCTCACCAAAGAAAACCCATTGGGATAAAACTTTGATGAGGGAAAAAGTGGAGACTCCATGGTTAGGGGCTCAACTCCTGGGAGTAAGATCGATGAGTCCAAGCCTGGATAGTATGGACTCCATTGTCTTCAATCTCGCTGCCTTGGTAAACACATCTGCAAGCTGATCTTCACTCCTTGTATAACATGGCAGAATCACTCCAAAGATAATCATCTGCCTCACCTTATGACAATCCACCTCTATGTGCTTTGTTCTCTCATGAAACACTGAGTTGGAGGCAATGTGGATAGCTGCTTGATTATCACAATGCATAGTCATAGGAGTACTCTGCTCAATCTCTAGATGCTTCAAGATCCCCTTGATCCACACCAATTCGTTTGTCAGCTTCAACATGGCTCATGCTCAGCTTCAGCACTTGAACAAGAGATAACCTTTTGCTTCTTACTCTTCCAAGTAACCAAGTTCCCTCCAATGAATGTACAATATCCAGTAGTTGATCTCCTGTCCACTCTATCTCCTGCCCAATCAGCATCACAATACCCAACCACTTCTGTCTGCCATTGCAACCCATCCAAACTCCTTGACCAGGCGTGCCACTCAAATACCTCAGTATCCTATCAACCATCTTCCAATGATGTACCTTTGGCCTGCATATGCTGACTCACTTGGTTCACTGCAAAACATATATCTGGCCGTGTGATGGTCAAGTAGATCAACTTGCCAACCATCTTCTGTATAGCTTAGGATCCCAAACAAGCTGCTTCTCTTCACCTCCCCTCCATGAGAGACCTTATACCCCTCCTCAATAAGAGTTTTAAGTAATGTAAAAGATAATCTGAGTTTAGATGAGAATAAGGAAGAGATTTGTGTAGCTTAAGAGATTAAGAGACTAATGGAGAATCATTATGAAAAGTCTAGAGATTAATTGTTTAACTGTCTAATTCTTATAATGATGAGCTCACAATATATATAGGTCCATACACATTAGGGTTTTGAAATCATAAGGATAAGCAAGCATGTAGAGTCAAAGAGGGCTGGTGCTTTAGTTTGAACCGCCAATGATAGTCTCCACACGTTTGAAGCATCTTCTTGATCCAAGACTAGATGCTCTTCCTTTCCAGCTCTTGCCAGCCTGTCCTAGCTGTCAAGCCGGCCTCCCTTATCCTCTCCAGCGTTAGGATAAGGTCTTGGTCAAGTGTAACTTCAAGTAAGTCCATGTAAGTTACCGGAGGATTGGCAGCTTTTACCTTTAATGCGACCAATGGTGCGGCCCTATCCGTCAATTACCATCTCTATCAACCCATTTCTTCTCTTAACTCCTTTGCCCTCTTTATGTCCTCAACTCCTTTGTCTTTACCTCTTATCTCATATGTCTCAACTCATCTCAACACTCCCCTCAAGCTTAGCTTTGTGAAAGTCTAAGCTTGGCTATCTATGAGATCTTCCTCATTAAAACCTCACCAAAGAAAACCCATTGGGACAAAACTTTGATGAGGGAAAAAGTAAAGACCTCATGACTTAGGATCAGCTCCTTCTCTTCCCAAGATCTATGAGTCCCAATCTAATGTGAATGGACTCCATAGTCTTGTGTCTCGCAACCTTAGTGAACACATCAGCCAACTGATCTTCACTCCTAGTGTAGCATGGCAGGATGACTCCTAGGATAATCATCTGCCTCACTTTGTGACAATCAACTTCAATGTGCTTGGTTCTCTCATGGAACACGGAGTTGGAGGCAATGTGGATAGCTGCTTGGTTATCACAATGCATTGTCATTGGTGTGGCTTGATCAATCTCCAAATGCTTCAAGATGCCTTTGATCCACACCAGCTCGTTGGTAAGCTTCAGCATAGCTCTATACTCAGCTTCTGCACTTGAGCAAGAGACCACCTTCTGCTTCTTACTCTTCCACGTGACCAAGTTGCCTCCAATGAATGTGCAATATGTTGAGAAGAGTTGAGTATACAAGTGTGAAGTACAAAGGGGTTAAGACTGAAGAGAGTGTGTTAAGCATTGGTGTGATGGGAGAGGTTCACAGTGGCCTGACCGTACAAGGCGTTACAAGGCGATGCGGTCCGATATTCAGACCAGTGAAACCATGACCTTGGTTACAAGGAGTTACCCGAGTAACTTATGGGAAGAAGGGCTTTGGCTGATGAATCAGACCGTTGGAGGATAAGAGAAAGTGACTTTACAGGCTGGCACAGCTGGAAGGCAAGAGCATCTTTGTCCAAGATCTAGATGCTCAAGCATGTGGGAGCAGCTGATTGGCCGAGTTAAAGAGAGCTTATCCTAACCTTGTTGACTTCATGCTTAGCTCTCCTTTATGATTTCGAAAACCCTACTGATCTCTCACTATATATTGTAGCTCTTGTCATTAATAATAAACATACAGTTCTGAGTCTCTCTCTAATCTCTTAAGGCACCATGATTCTCTCTTAGACACTAAACAGCTCTCAAGTCTCTTAATCTTTCACAATCTCTTTCTAATCTCTACTTAAACTCTCACTTATACTCTAGTTACTCTAAGGATCTCTCAATCTCATATGGTATCAGAGCCAGGTTCATTAGGATCTGGGGTTTGATCTTTAGAGAGTTACAAGCTGAAGGCTTTGAAGCTACACGCGAGTGGCTTTGAAGGTGTTTGGGCTGTGCTACGTTCGGTGTGTGTGTGCGATCCTAGACTCAAGATTGGTGTGTGTACGTGACTCAAGACTCAAGATTTCATCAGATTCAAGTTGTTCAAGTCAAGCTAAGCAAAGATGGAACATGGTATGAACATGAGGATGAAGGTGGCGGTTACTTTCAAAGGTAACAACTATCTTGTGTGGTCTCGGATGGTGAAGACTGCTGTGGGAAGTAAGGGTTTGTGGGGGCACATCACAACAGGGGAGGCTCCAAAACTCATTACTCAGGGAGGAGATCAAGAAGAGGTCTCCAATGAAGCGGCTGTAGAGAAATGGCAACAAGAAGACATGCTGGTGATGACGGTTCTACACGCATCCTTGGATCCAGCCATCTTAGACGCCTACAGCTACTGTGAGTCAGCCAAAGAGCTGTGGGACAGCTGAAGAAGGTGTATGGGAACATCTCCAACCTCAGCCGTGTGTTTGAAGTAAAGCAAGCTATCAACCGTCTAGTGCAAGTATGGAGTTCACTAAGCACTTGGGAAGGTTCAGGTCCTTATGGTCAGAACTAGAGATGCTGAGGCCAAGCACAACTGATCCTGATCAGCTGAATGAGAGCGTGAGCAAGATAAGGTCTTTGGACTGCTTCTCACGCTGAACCCGCCTACACTCAACTCATCCAGCACATGTTGAGGGCTGACAAACTTCAGGACCTTGAGGATGTGTGCGCAAATCCAAAGGAGCAGGGGTCATGGGGTTGTTTGGAGGAAAGGGGAGCTCTCTTGCCAATCAAGCAGCTCATGAGGACTTGACCGAAGCTCCACAAGCAAACAAGGCATCTCACGGGAAGTATGAGGACAGGAAGTTCAATGGCAACTGTGATCATTGCAAGAAGCATGGTCATAAGAAAAGCCAATGCTGGATACTACACCCACACCTCAAGCCTGCCAAGTTCATGAAGGAGCGCAGAGGAAGGGCAAATGTGACTGAAGGATCAAGTGGAGCTGGCACCATCAAGAAGTGAAGTGGATGGTCATGATGGGAATGGGAAGTCTCTGGTGGCTTACACAGGCTTCAAGCTCACGCAGCAATGATGACTACATCAGGAGATCAGACCTTGATGCTTCCAAAATGCTAAAGGAAAACCGGTAACACTTATGGTTATTCCTTTGGAGCATCTATGATGCATATAAGGATGATCACTTGATTAGAGAACTAGTAGAACGGTTAGAGGCTATTGGAATGAGATGTGCACACATTGCTAGAAATGATAGGATTCATTCATCACTTGGTAATCTATGTCATAATGCTAAACGAGTAGATAAACCATTGATTGTTGATTCTGGTGCATCACATCATATGATAAGTGATGAGAAACTGATTAAGGATATAGAACCTACTCATGGACATGTGATGATAGCAAATGGAGATAAGATACCTATTAAGGGAATAGGAAAGCTTAAGTTGTTTAACAAAGAATCTAAAGCTTTTTACATGCCTGAATTCACATCAAACCTATTATCTGTAAAGAAATGTACTAATGATTTACAATGCAATGTTATCTTTAGTCCTAATGATGTGAAGTTTCAGGATATTGAGAGCAGCAGATTGATTGGGAAAGGGGTGACTAAAGGAGATCTCTATATGCTTGAAGAACTCACTTCTGTTCCTGATTATAGTTGCTCGTTTACTTCTGCTTCTTTGATGAATAAACATGCATTGTGGCATGCTAGAGTAGGACACCCTCATGTTAAAGCTTTGAACTTAATGGTACCAGGTGTTGTGTTTGAAAACAAAAATTGTGAAGCTTGCATTTTAGGCAAGCATTGTAGAACTGTGTTTCAAAAGTCTACTACTGTTTATGAGAATTGCTTTGATTTAGTTCATTCAGATGTATGGTATACACTTTTGTGTATGTAGAGTGATGAATAAATATCAAGAGATGATTAGTGTAGATTTGGAGATTTAAGAGAGACTAAGAGAATAAAGAACAAGAGAGAATACTCAAAACTCCATTAATTGATTCAGATGAGAGATTACAAGCTATAAAGAGATTACAATCATGTCTAGGTTCAGTGTATTCAATCAGACCTATAAGCATGTGAAGTCAATAGAAATACTTAGATGCTTCACATGGACAGGCTGTCACTTGCTGTAAAGATGCTTATCCTTTCCAGCCAAGAGAAACCTTATCCCTTACCCTCCTTGGACGAGTTTCAACCTCTCTTCACCAGCCCTTCTTATCACTTCAGGTAACTTCCCAAGTAGTTACTGTGGTTAAAATAAAGTTACCACAGTAAAACTCTAAAGTTACTGTCTCAGCCTCAACACTCTATTGAACCTCAAAGCTTCATCTCTTCACTTGGTCTTTCAACATTTCCCTCAAGCTTGACCATGTGGAACAAGTTTGCTTGGAAACCATGAAGACTCCCTCATTAAAAACCTCACCAAAGAAAACCCATTGGGATAAAACGAGGGAAAAGAGTGGAGACTCCATGGTTAAGGGCTCAGCTCCTGAGTAAGATCGATGAGTCCAAGCCTGGATAGTATGGACTCCATTGTCTTCAATCTCGCTGCCTTGGTAAACACATCTGCAAGCTGATCTTCACTCCTTGTATAACATGGCAGAATCACTCCTAAGATAATCATCTGCCTCACCTTATGACAATCCACCTCTATGTGCTTTGTTCTCTCATGAAACACTGAGTTGGAGGCAATGTGGATAGCTGCTTGATTATCACAATGCATAATAGAGTACTCTGCTCAATCTCTAGATGCTTCACATGCTTGGACAGGCTGTCACTTACAAAGATGCTTATCCTTTCCAGCCAAGAGAACCTTATCCCTTACCCTCCTTGGACTTAGTTTCAACTCTCTTCACCAAGTTACCTTCATCACTTCGGTAACCTCCCAAGTAGTTACTGTGGTTAAAAAAAGTTACCACAGTAAAACTCTAAAGTTACTGTCTCAGCCTCAACACTCTATTGAACCCCAGCTTCATCTCTTCACTCTTGGTCTCTTCTCAACATACTCCTCAAGCTGGACCATGTGGAACAAGTCAGCTTGGAAACCATGAAGACCTCATTAAAAACCTCACCAAAGAAAACCCATTGGGATAAAACTTTGATGAGGGAAAAAGAGGGAGACTCCATGGTTAAGGGCTCAGCCTGGGAGTAAGATCGATGAGTCCAAGCCTGGATAGTATGGACTCCATTGTCTTCAATTCGCTGCCTTGGTAAACACATCTGCAAGCTGATCTTCACTCCTTGTATAACATGGCAGAATCACTCCTAAGATAATCATCTGCCTCACCTTATGACAATCCACCTCTATGTGCTTTGTTCTCTCATGAAACACTGAGTTGGAGGCAATGTGGATAGCTGCTTGATTATCACAATGCATAGTCATAGGAGTACTCTGCTCAATCTCTAGATGCTTCAAGATCCCCTGATCCACACCAATTCGCTTGTCAGCTTCAACATGGCTCTATACTCAGCTTCAGCACTTGAACAAGAGATAACCCTTTGCTTCTTACTCTTCCAAGTAACCAAGTTCCCTCCAATGAATGTACAATATCCAGTAGTTGATCTCCTGTCCACTCTATCTCCTGCCCAATCAGCATCACAATACCCAACCACTTCTGTACTGCCATTGCAACCCATCCAAACTCCTTGACCAGTGCGGCACTCAAATACCTCAGTATCCTATCAACCATCTTCCAATGATGTACCTTTGGCGCTGCATATGCTGACTCACTTGGTCACTGCAAACATATATCTGGCTCGTGGATGGCAGGTAGATCAACTTGCCAACCATCTTCTGATATAGCAGATCCTCAAACAACTGCTTCTCTTCTCTCCTCTCACGCAAGACCTTATACCCTCCTCAAGAGGTGTCTTTGCTACCTTTCCTCCAAGTATATCAGTCCTTTCAGCATATCCATTGTATACTTCCTTTGAGACATAAACAAACCCTCCTTGATCTGCATATCTCAATCCCCAAGAAATATTTCTCATTCTCCCAAGTCTTTGATGTCAAACACAGACTTGAGGAACTCTTTAGTGGCTTTAATCCCAGCCTTATCACTCCCTGTGATAATCAAATCATCCACATATACCAGTATCACAATGATCCCTGATGGAGTAACCAAAGTGAAGAGTGTATGATCCAGTTCAGACTTCCTGAATCCTCTGCCATCAGGGTTGTACTCAGCTTCCTGTACCAAGCTCTAGAGACTGCTTCAGCCCATAGATTGCCTTCTTCAATCTCAAAACATTTCCTGGTTTTACTAGATGCTCAAGACCAGGAGGAGGAAGCATGTATACCTCATCTTCTAGCTCACCTTGTAAGAAAGCATTCTTCACATCCATCTGCCACAAATCCCACCCAAGTTTGTTGCAATGGACAACACAATCCGAACTGTATGTAGCTTAGCTACTGGTGCAAAGGTATCAATGTAATCCTCTCCATAGTCTGTGAATCCTCTTGCAACCAATCTGGTCTTTTCCTATCAATCTGTCCATTTGCTAGATACTTGATTGTGAAGATCCATCTACTAGATACAGCCCTTTCCCTAGGCAGCTCACTCTCATACCATGTATCATTTTTGATCATAGCACCTGCTTCAGCTCCCACTGATTCTTTCCATTCCTTGTCTAACATAGCTTCTTCATAAGTCCTGGTACATAACTCTCATCCAGACTAATCATAAAGGCATGATGCTCCTGGGAAACTCAGCAAAGGAACACACAGCTTGAGAAGGATGCTCCACAGCCTGGCATTGTAGTACACTCTCGTGTTTACCCAGTTGGAAGGATCCCTTATCCTTGTGCTCCTCCGCAGGGTCTCAACGATTCTTCAGCCTGAATATTATCTGTTTCTCCTGCCAGTTCTCCCTGCTCATTTCCATCTGACTGATCCTCACTCTCCCTGTACCAGTAGACTGAACAACATTCTCTACTTCATGTCTCCTCATGATCATGCTGTCCTGAATCCTCTTGGTTTTGCTCCTGCTCTTCTGATTCAGATCCATTCCCCTCTCATGATCAAGAGGTTGTTTCTCCAGCTCTCCGCTTGCTAGAAGGTTCTCTCCTTCCTGGTTTCTGATCTTGATAATCCTATCCTAGCCTCCAACAACACCTCTGTGTTGTCTCTCTGTTGAGCTCGGGACAGATCCTTCTAATCTCCCATTTCTTCTCCTCATAATATCCTCTTAGACTACAAACTTCACTTCTCTGATACCAAAACCCTCCTGGTTATTGATCATAACATTTGTACCCTTTCTGAGTGATTGAGTACCCAATGAACATAGCTTTAGTAATTTTTGCTTCTAGCTTGTTCTCCTCTCCTGAACCATCACATAACATAAACACCCAAAGACTCTCAAATGATCAAGGTGTGGTTTAGTCTTGTTCAATACCTCAAAGGGAGACAGATTCTTTAGATCTTGGTCGAACTCGTTGATGAGATAGCATGCAGTCTGAACAGCATCCCCCAAAACCTCTTTGGAACATTTGCATGAAACATCATTGACCTTGCTACCTCCATCAAGTGCCTATTCTTTCTCTCAGCCACCCCATTCTGCTGTGGTGTGTAAGGACAGCTTGTCTGCTGCACAATCCCATGCTTTGCTAGATAACTCTTGAAAGCATTGCTAGTGTATTCTCCTCCATTATCAGATCTTAGCACCTTCACAGTAGCATTGTATTGATTAGTTACATATGCTTGGAAGTTCATAAAGGCTTTAGGACTCTATCTTTGAGGGAATCAAAGTGACCCATGTATACTTTGATTTCTCATCAATAAAAGTTACAAAGTACTTCTATCCCTAGACTCACACGGAGATGTCCACACATCTGAGTGAACTAGATCAAAGCAATGCTCTATATAGTCTCTGATGCTGGAAAGACAGTCCTACAATGCTTTCCTAATATGCATGCTTCACACTCCAAGATTAAATGACATATTAGGCATGATTAACTCAATTGCACGAGCATGAGGATGTCCTAATCTAGCATGCCAAGTCATACTATCACACCTATCAGCAGCACTACTCAGGCACATAGAGTTAATGGGATTAAGAGTCTTAGCTGTTTGAGATGATATAAGTGATGCTTGCTATCCTCTGCCAATAACTCTTCCAGTCTTCAAATCTTGAAACTCAACTTCATTTGGCCTGAATACTACTTGACAATCCAGATCAATTGTAGCTTCTTAACAGATATCAGATTTGAAGTGAACTGAGGCAGATATAATGTCGGAGCTCTTCTCAAACAGCTTGAGGTTTCCCATTCCTTCTACTGGGATCTGAGCCATTAGCTATGGTAACACACCTGTTGCAGCCCTGACATCACTTATCAGACTCCTATCACTGATCATATGATGTTGCTCCAGAATCAATTATGATAGGTTTGAGGCTGTGTAGGAATCGCTTTGTTCTCACTTGCAGCTAGAGCACTCATTTCTTTCGCAACCAGTTCATAACACACTTAACAAACTCATCCCATTCTTTCTTTGTGATTGATCCTCTCCTCCTTTGGTCTCCCCTGCCTCTGTACCTACACCATCTTCTACTGATTCTCCCTGCTGAGTATGAACACCTCCTATAACCATCTGCTGAAGTATATCCCTGATCTTCTTTCAAGATCACACTCATCCTCATTACTGTGCTCAGACTCGCTACCCTTTCTCCATGCCCTCTTCATTAACCACCTTGTTTTCAACCTTCTTACAGCTTGTACCTCCTTCCATCTTTCTGGTTTCTGTTCATCTCCCACATCACAAGTGATAACAAGCTCACATACCTTCCAAGGAAGCCAAAGATCACATCTTGCTTCCTCCTTTCGACCACATCTTGATTTGATGTGTTTTCACCACATCTAACTCTGACCATACTTCTCTCAGCCTTCCCACAAGCTGATAACACTCATCCTTCCTTGTCTCAAGCCGCTGGATCATCCCTTTGTCCTCAACGACTCTTACAGGTTTGACTCTGCCTAAAGTTGCTTCAATCTCACTCTTTGTAGTGTCCCTTGAACAACTTCATTTCCCAGATTCAGACCTCTTGTCTGACCTTCTTCAGTAGCCATTTCCATGAAAGGTTTCCCCTTTCCATGACTGCTCCATAACCCACAGCTTTCCAGCCCCTTTATCCATCTTGAACACACTCCATCCATTTCTTCTTCACGCTCTAAAGATTTACTAAACCTGTGCTTCATCTCCTGTTGAGGTTGCTTGAATCACCAGACAACCTCCCAAATACCAGAAACTGAAGAACAGCTCAAGAACAGCTCAAGAACAGCTCAAGAACAGCAAGAACACACAACAGATTCTCTAAAATCACCACTCCTCCTTGCCAACCTGGCTCTGATACCATATACACTTTTGTGTATGTAGATGATGAATAAATATCAAGAGATGATTAGTGTAGATTTGGAGATTTAAGAGAGACTAAGAGAATAAAGAACAAGAGAGAATACTCAAAACTCCATTAATTGATTCAGATGAGATTACAAGCTATAAAGAGATTACAATCATGTCTAGGTTCGTATTCAATTAGACCTATAAGCATGTGAAGTCAATAAATACTAGGCTGAGATGCTCACATGCTTGGACAGGCTGTCACTTGTTAAAGATGCTTATCCTTTCCAGCCAAGAGAACCTTATCCCTTACCCTCCTTGACCTTAGTTTCAACTCCTCTCTTCACCAAGTTACCTTCTCATCACTTCAGGTAACTCCCAAGTAGTTATGTGGTTAAAATAAAGTTACCACAGAAACTCTAAAGTTACTGTCTCAGCCTCAACACTCTATTGAACCTCAAAGCTTCATCTCTTCACTCTTGGTCTTTCTCAACATATGGACTTTCTTGCTTATCTAGAGATAGCTATAAGTATTTTGTCACATTCATTGATGAAAAATCCAAATACACTGGTTAACCTTAATTCACCAAAGATAGGGTACTTGATGCATTTAGGAACTTTCAAACGATGTGACTAACCATTATCATGCTAAGATTAAAATTTTGAGATCAGATAATGGAGGAGAGTACACAAGCAATGATTCAAGCAGCACTTATCACAATGGGGATTCTACATCAAACAAGCTGTCCATATACTCCAGCAAAATGGAGGGCTGAGAGGAAGAATAGCACCTCATGGAAGTGGCAAGGTCACTTATGTTTCAGAGTAACGCCCCAAAGAGATTTTTGAGATGCAGTTGCCACTGCTTGTTACTTGATCAATAGAACTCCAACCAAGATTCTGAATGAGAAGGCTCCATTTGAAGTTCTGAACAAGTACAAGCAGTTCTTGACACTTGAAAGTCTTTGGATGTCTCATGCTTTGTGCTCAAACCAGAGAGATGCAACAAGCTAGAAGCAAGAAGTACTAAGGCTGTATTCATAGGATACTCAGCTACACAGAAAGGATACAAGTGCTATGATCCTATAGCAAGAAGAGTACTTGTATCTAGAGACGAAGTTCTTGAAGATGAGGGTACTATGAAGAAAAGAATCAAGAAGACCAAGGACTTAACATCAGACAAGGCCACCACCTTATGGATCATCCTTGAAGGTCTTGGAATCAGTACATCCCAGGATCCAGAGATCACACGACTACACCTCCTGTTGGTTCACCATCCCACCTTGATCATGAGGGAGGAGAGGAGAATGAAGAGCTATGCAAGAGGCTAACCAAGATGATGGAGGAGTAGAGGATGAGAAGAGAGCATAGGCTCTGATGGTCATGGGCATGATCATGGTGTATACAAACATCTCAAAACCAAGTAGTGAAGAACAACAGAAGAAGAACCGGTTGTGCAACCACTAAGAAGGAGCAAGGATAAGGAAGGATCCTTCTAGCTGGGTAAACACGTGAGTGTACTACAATGCCCAAGCTGTGGAGCATCCTTCAAGCCGTGTGCTCCTTTGCTCAATATCCAGAAGCACATTGTGCCTTTATGGTAAACTTGGATGAGAATCACATCCCAAGAAGCTAAAGAGGCAATGAAGGATAAGGAATGGAAGGAATCAAGAGCTGAGGCAGGAGCTATGATAAAGAATGATACATGGTATGAGAGAACTACCAAAAGGGAAGAAGGCAGTGTCTAGTAGATGGATCTTCACAATCAAATACAAGGCTGATGGACAGATTGAGAGGAAGAAAACTAGACTAGTAGCAAGAGGGTTCACTCAGACATATGGGGAGGATTACATTGAGACATTTCTGTAGCTAAGCTACACACCATTAGGATTGTTCTAAGCTTGGCGGTTTATCTTGGATGGGGATTTGGCAAATGGATGTAAAGAATGCATTCACAAGGGGAACTGAGGATGAAGTCTACATGTATCCTCCACCAGGCCTTAACATCTAGTGAAGAAAGGAAATGTACTGAGGTTAAAGAAGGCTATCTATGGCTTGAACAATCACCAAGAGCATGGTATAACAAGTTGAGCACAACCTTGAATGGACGGGCTTCAGGAAGTCAGAAGTTGACACACACTTTTCACCAACACCAGGTATGGTTGAGAAGAGTCAGTATACGTGAAGTACAAAGGGGTTAAGACTGAAGAGAGTGTGTTAAGCATTGTGATGGGAGAGGTTCACAGTGGCCTGACCGCATAAGGTCGCATATTATGGCCGCACGGTCCGCATTACACATTCGACCAGTGAAACCATGACCAGTTACAAGGAGTTACCCGAGTAACTTATGGGAAGAGAGGCTTTGGCTGATGAATCAGACCTGGAGGATAAGAGAGGCGCTGGCTTACAGGCTGGCACAGTTGGAAAGGCAAGAGCATCTTTGTCCAAGATCCTAGATGCCCAAGCATGTGGGAACGCTTGATTGGTCGAAGTTAAAGAGAGCTTATCCTAACCTTGTTGACTTCATGCTACTTCTTTATGATTTAAAACCCTACTGATCTCTCTCACTATATATTGAGCTCGTCATTAATAAACATACAGTTCTGCTTCTCTCTATTCTTAAGGCACCATGATTCTCTCTCTTAGACACTAAACAGCTCTCAAGTCTCTTAATCTTTCACAATCTCTTTCTAATCTCTACTTAAACTCTCACTTATACTCTAGTTACTCTAAGGATCTCTCAATCTCATATGGTATCAGAGCCAGGTTCTTACAAAGTGATTCATCCTGGTTTGATTGGAGCATGAACAAGTTGTGCTATTCCCAAACTGAGGCTGGAATCACATGATTTGAAAGTGGGATAACTTCTTCATGCCAACTCCTATGAGATTTATTCAACTTCCTGGTGATTCTCCACCACTGTATGTATCCAAATCAAGATTTTCACAAAGTGATTCATCCTGGTTTGATTGGAACGACGAAGAAGCTGTCCTTTTCCCAAACTGGGAAACTGGAATCACCTGATTTGAAAGTGGGATAACTTCTTTTTGCCAACTCCTATGAGATTTATTCAACTTTCTGGTGATTCTCCACCACTTTATGTATCCAAATCAAGCTTTTACAATGTGATTCATCCTGGTTTGATTGGACGTGAAGAAGCTGTGCTATTCCCAATGGGAAGCTGGAATCACCTGATTTGAAAGTGGGATAACTTCTTCATGCCAACTCCTATGAGATTTATTCAACTTCCTGGTGATTCTCTACCACTTTATGTATCCAAATCAAGTTTCTTACAAAGTGATTCATCCTGGTTTGATTGGAACGACGAACAAGCTGTGCTATTCCCAAACTAGGAAACTGGAACACATGATTTGAAAGTGGGATAACTTCTTCATGCCAACTCCTATGAGATTTATTCAACTTCCTAGTGATTCTCCACCACTTTATGTATCCAAATCAAGCTTTTCACAAAGTGATTCATCCTGGTTTGATTGGAGGCCAGAAGAAGAAACTGTCCTTTTCCCAAAGGCGGAATCACCTGATTTGAAAGTGGGATAACTTTTTTGACAACTCTATGAGATTTATTCAACTTTCTGGTGATTCTCCACCACATGTATCCAAATCAAGCTTTTCACAGAGTGATTCATCCTGGTTTGATTGGAGCGATGAAGAATCTATTCCCAAAGGCTGGGAAGCTGGAATCACGATTTGAAAGTGGGATAACTTCTTCATGCCAACTCCTATGAGATTTATTAAACTTTCTGGTGATTCTCCACCACTTTATGTATCCAAATCAAGCATTTTACAATGTGATTCATCCTGGTTTGATTGGAACAGCGAAGAAGCTGTGCTATTCCCAAAGCTGGAAACTGGAATCACTGATTTGAAAGTGGGATAACTTCTTCATGCCAACTCCTATGAGATTTATTCAACTTCCTGGTGATTCTCCACCACTTTATGTATCCAAATCAAGCTTCTCACAAAGTGATTCATCCTGGTTTGATTGGAGCGGCGAAGAACTGTCTATTCCCAAACTGACTGGAATCACGATTTGAAAGTGGGATAACTTCTTCATGCCAACTCCTATGAGATTTATTCAACTTCCTGGTGATTCTCTACCACTTTATGTATCCAAATCAAGTTTCTTACAAAGTGATTCATCCTGGTTTGATTGGAGCGACGAACAGCTGTGCTATTCCCAAACTAGGAAGCTGGAACACATGATTTGAAAGTGGGATAACTTCTTCATGCCAACTCCTATGAGATTTATTCAACTTCATTCTCCACCACTTTATGTATCCAAATCAAGCTTTTCACAAAGTGATTCATCCTGGTTTGATTGGAGCGGCGAAGAAGCTGTCCTTTTCCCAAAGCGGCTGGAATCACCTGATTTGAAAGTGGGATAACTTCTTTTGACAACTCTATGAGATTTATTCAACTTTCTGGTGATTCTCCACCACTTTATGTATCAAATCAAGCTTTTTACAATGTGATTCATCCTGGTTTGATTGGAACAGCGAAGAACTTGTCTATTCCCAAAGCGGAAGCTGGAATCACGATTTGAAAGTGGGATAACTTCTTCATGCCAACTCCTATGAGATTTATTCAACTTCCTGGTGATTCTCCACCACTTTATGTATCCAAATCAAGCTTCTTACAAAGTGACTCATCCTGGTTTGATTGGAGCAGCCGAGCAATATGCTATTCAAACTAGGGCTGGAATCACATGATTTGAAAGTGGGATAACTTCTTCATGACAACTCCTATGAGATTTATTCAACTTTCTGGTGATTCTCCACCACTTTATGTATCCAAATCAAGATTTTCACAAAGTGATTCATCCTGGTTTGATTGGAGCACGAAGAATGTCCTTTTCCCAATTTGGGAAGCTGGAATCACGATTTGAAAGTGGGATAACTTCTTTACCAACTCCTATGAGATTTATTCAACTTTCTGGTGATTCTCCACCACTTTATGTATCCAAATCAAGCTTTTACAATGTGATTCATCCTGGTTTGATTGGACGGCGAACAATTGTGCTATTCCCAAACTAAGGCTGGAATCACCTGATTTGAAAGTGGGATAACTTCTTCATGCCAACTCCTATGAGATTTATTCAACTTCCTGGTGATTCTCCACCACTTTATGTATCCAAATCAAGCTTCTTACAAAGTGATTCATCCTGGTTTGATTGGAACGACGAACAAGCTGTGCTATTCCCAAACTAGGAAACTGGAATCACATGATTTGAAAGTGGGATAACTTCTTCATGCCAACTCCTATGAGATTTATTCAACTTCCTGGTGATTCTCCACCACTGTATGTATCCAAATCAAGATTTTCACAAAGTGATTCATCCTGGTTTGATTGGAACGATGAAGAAGCTGTCCTTTTCCCAAACTGGGAAACTGGAATCACCTGATTTGAAAGTGGGATAACTTCTTTTTGCCAACTCCTATGAGATTTATTCAACTTTCTGGTGATTCTCCACCACTTTATGTATCCAAATCAAGCTTTTTACAATGTGATTCATCCTGGTTTGATTGGAACGACGAAGAACCTGTGCTATTCCCAAAGCTGGGAAGCTGGAATCACTGATTTGAAAGTGGGATAACTTCTTCATGCCAACTCCTATGAGATTTATTCAACTTCCTGGTGATTCTCCACCACTAATGTATCCAAATCAAGCTTCTCACAAAGTGATTCATCCTGGTTTGATTGGACGGCGAAGAAGCTGTGCTATTCCCAAAGCTGAAGCTGGAATCACGATTTGAAAGTGGGATAACTTCTTCATGCCAACTCCTATGAGATTTATTCAACTTCCTGGTGATTCTCCACCACTTTATGTATCCAAATCAAGCTTCTTACAAAGTGATTCATCCTGGTTTGATTGGAGCAGTGAACAAGCTATCTATTCCCAAACTAGGAAGCGGAATCACATGATTTGAAAGTGGGATAACTTCTTCATGACAACTCCTATGAGATTTATTCAACTTTTTGGTGATTCTCTACCACTGTATCAAATCAAGATTTTCACAAAGTGATTCATCCTGGTTTGATTGGGCAATGAAGAAGCTGTCCTTTTCCCAAACTGGGAAACTGGAATCACCTGATTTGAAAGTGGGATAACTTCTTCATGCCAACTCCTATGAGATTTATTCAACTTCCTGGTGATTCTCCACCACTTTATGTATCCAAATCAAGCTTCACAAAGTGATTCATCCTGGTTTGATTGGAACGACGAACAAGCTGTGCTATTCCCAAACTAGGAAACTGGAATCACATGATTTGAAAGTGGGATAACTTTTCATGCCAACTCCTATGAGATTTATTCAACTTCCTGGTGATTCTCCACCACTGTATGTATCCAAATCAAGATTTTCACAAAGTGATTCATCCTGGTTTGATTGGAGCAGAAAGCTGTCCTTTTTCCCAAAGCTGGAAGCTGGAATCACGATTTGAAAGTGGGATAACTTCTTTTGCCAACTCCTATGAGATTTATTCAACTTTCTGGTGATTCTCCACCACTTTATGTATCCAAATCAAGCTTTTACAATGTGATTCATCCTGGTTTGATTGGAGCGGCGAAGAACCTGTGCTATTCCCAAAGCTGGGAAGCTGGAATCCTGATTTGAAAGTGGGATAACTTCTTCATGCCAACTCCTATGAGATTTATTCAACTTCCTGGTGATTCTCCACCACTAATGTATCCAAATCAAGCTTCTCACAAAGTGATTCATCCTGGTTTGATTGGAGCAAGACTGTGCTATTCCCAAAGCTGAAACTGGAATCACCTGATTTGAAAGTGGGATAACTTCTTCATGCCAACTCCTATGAGATTTATTCAACTTCCTGGTGATTCTCCACCACTTTATGTATCCAAATCAAGCTTCTTACAAAGTGATTCATCCTGGTTTGATTGGAGCGACGACAAAGCTATGCTATTCCCAAACTAGGAGCTGGAATCACATGATTTGAAAGTGGGATAACTTCTTCATGACAACTCCTATGAGATTTATTCAACTTTCTGGTGATTCTCCACCACTTTATGTATCCAAATCAAGATTTTCACAAAGTGATTCATCCTGGTTTGATTGGAGCGACGAAGAAGCTGTCCTTTTCCCAAGCTGGAATCACGATTTGAAAGTGGGATAACTTCTTTTGCCAACTCCTATGAGATTTATTCAACTTTCTGGTGATTCTCCACCACTTTATGTATCCAAATCAAGCTTTTACAATGTGATTCATCCTGGTTTGATTGGAGCGGAGAAGAACCTGTGCTATTCCCAAACTGGGAAACTGGAATCACCTTATTTGAAAGTGGGATAACTTCTTCATGCCAACTCCTATGAGATTTATTCAACTTCCTGGTGATTCTCCACCACTTTATGTATCCAAATCAAGCTTCTTACAAAGTGATTCATCCTGGTTTGATTGGAGCAGCGAGAAGCTATGCTATTCCCAAACTAGGAAACTGGAATCACATGATTTGAAAGTGGGATAACTTCTTCATGCCAACTCCTATGAGATTTATTCAACTTCCTGGTGATTCTCCACCACTTTATGTATCCAAATCAAGCTTCTTACAAAGTGATTCATCCTGGTTTGATTGGAGCGGCAGACAAGTTGTGTTATTCCCAAACTAGGAAGCTGGAATCACATGATTTGAAAGTGGGATAACTTCTTCATGCCAACTCCTATGAGATTTATTCAACTTCCTGGTGATTCTCCACCACTGTATGTATCCAAATCAAGATTTTCACAAAGTGATTCATCCTGGTTTGATTGGAGCAATGAAGAAGCTGTCCTTTTCCCAAAGCTGAGGCTGGAATCACGATTTGAAAGTGGGATAACTTCTTTTGCCAACTCCTATGAGATTTATTCAACTTTCTGGTGATTCTCCACCACTTTATGTATCCAAATCAAGCTTTTACAATGTGATTCATCCTGGTTTGATTGGAGCGCGAAGAAGCTGTCTATTCCCAAGCTGGGAAACTGGAATCACGATTTGAAAGTGGGATAACTTCTTCATGCCAACTCCTATGAGATTTATTCAACTTCCTGGTGATTCTCTACCACTTTATGTATCCAAATCAAGTTTCTTACAAAGTGATTCATCCTGGTTTGATTGGACGACCGAACAAGCTGTGCTATTCCCAAACTAGAGCTGGAACACATGATTTGAAAGTGGGATAACTTCTTCATGCCAACTCCTATGAGATTTATTCAACTTCCTAGTGATTCTCCACCACTTTATGTATCCAAATCAAGCTTTTCACAAAGTGATTCATCCTGGTTTGATTGGAACGACGAAGAAGCTGTCCTTTTCCCAAACTGGGAAACTGGAATCACCTGATTTGAAAGTGGGATAACTTCTTTTTGACAACTCCTATGAGATTTATTCAACTTTCTGGTGATTCTCCACCACTTTATGTATCCAAATCAAGCTTTTTACAATGTGATTCATCCTGGTTTGATTGGAACGACGAAGAACCTGTGCTATTCCCAAACTGGGAAACTGGAATCACCTGATTTGAAAGTGGGATAACTTCTTCATGCCAACTCCTATGAGATTTATTCAACTTCCTGGTGATTCTCCACCACTTTATGTATCCAAATCAAGCTTTTCACAGAGTGATTCATCCTGGTTTGATTGGAGCGATGAAGAAGCTGTCCTATTCCCAAAGGAAGCTGGAATCACGATTTGAAAGTGGGATAACTTCTTCATGCCAACTCCTATGAGATTTATTCAACTTTCTGGTGATTCTCCACCACTTTATGTATCCAAATCAAGCATTTTACAATGTGATTCATCCTGGTTTGATTGGAACAACGAGAAGAAGCTGTGCTATTCCCAATGGGAAACTTGAATCACGATTTGAAAGTGGGATAACTTCTTCATGCCAACTCCTATGAGATTTATTCAACTTCCTGGTGATTCTCCACCACTTTATGTATCCAAATCAAGCTTCTTACAAAGTGATTCATCCTGGTTTGATTGGGCACTGAATAAGCTGTCTATTCCCAAACTAGGAAGCTGGAATCACATGATTTGAAAGTGGGATAACTTCTTCATCCCAACTCCTATGAGATTTATTCAACTTCCTGGTGATTCTCCACCACTTTATGTATCCAAATCAAGCTTTTCACAAAGTGATTCATCCTGGTTTGATTGGAGCGGCGAAGAAGCTGTTTTATTCCCAAGTGAGCTGGAATCACGATTTGAAAGTGGGATAACTTCTTCATGCCAACTCCTATGAGATTTATTCAACTTCAGGTGATTCTCCACCACTTTATGTATCCAAATCAAGCTTTTCACAGAATTCATCCTGGTTTGATTGAAGCGGCCGAAGAAGCTGTCCTATTCCCAAAATGAGGCTGGAATCACCTGATTTGAAAGTGGGATAACTTCTTCATGCCAACTCCTATGAGATTTATTCAACTTCCTGGTGATTCTCCACCACTTTATGTATCCAAATCAAGCTTCTTACAAAGTGATTCATCCTGGTTTGATTGGAGCAGCGAACAAGCTGTGCTATTCCCAAGGAGCTGGAATCACATGATTTGAAAGTGGGATAACTTCTTCATGCCAACTCCTATGAGATTTATTCAACTTCCTGGTGATTCTCCACCACTGTATGTATCCAAATCAAGATTTTCACAAAGTGATTCATCCTGGTTTGATTGGAGCGACGAAGAAGCTGTCCTTTTCCCAAGAAGCTGGAATCACGATTTGAAAGTGGGATAACTTCTTTGCCAACTCCTATGAGATTTATTCAACTTTCTGGTGATTCTCCACCACTTTATGTATCCAAATCAAGCTTTTTACAATGTGATTCATCCTGGTTTGATTGGAGCGATTAAGCTGTCTATTCCCAAACTGGGCTGGAATCACGATTTGAAAGTGGGATAACTTCTTCATGCCAACTCCTATGAGATTTATTCAACTTCCTGGTGATTCTCCACCACTTCATGTATCCAAATCAAGCTTCTTACAAAGTGATTCATCCTGGTTTGATTGGAGCGGCGAACAAGTTGTGATATTCCCAAACTAGGAAGCTGGAATCACATGATTTGAAAGTGGGATAACTTCTTCATGCCAACTCCTATGAGATTTATTCAACTTCCTGGTGATTCTCCACCACTGTATGTATCCAAATCAAGCTTTTCACTAAGTGATTCATCCTGGTTTGATTGGAGCGACGAAGAAGCTGTCCTTTCCCCAAACTGAAAGCTGGAATCTGATTTGAAAGTGGGATAACTTCTTTTTGCCAACTCTATGAGATTTATTCAACTTTCTGGTGATTCTCCACCACTTTATGTATCCAAATCAAGCTTTTACAATGTGATTCATCCTGGTTTGATTGGAGCGATGAAGAAGCTGTCCTATTCCCAAAGCTGGAAACTGGAATCACGATTTGAAAGTGGGATAACTTCTTCATGCCAACTCCTATGAGATTTATTCAACTTCCTGGTGATTCTCCACCACATTATGTATCCAAATCAAGCTTCTTACAAAGTGATTCATCCTGGTTTGATTGGGACGACGAATAACTGTGCTTTATTCAATAGGAAGCTGGAATCACATGATTTGAAAGTGGGATAACTTCTTCATCCAACTCTTATGAGATTTATTCAACTTCCTGGTGATTCTCCACCACTTTATGTATCCAAATCAAGCTTTTCACAAAGTGATTCATCCTGGTTTGATTGGAGCAGCCAATGTTTATTCCCAAAGCTGAGAGCTGGAATCACGATTTGAAAGTGGGATAACTTCTTCATGCCAACTCCTATGAGATTTATTCAACTTCCAGGTGATTCTCCACCACTTTATGTATCCAAATCAAGCTTTCACAGAGTGATTCATCCTGGTTTGATTGAAGCTTGAAAGCTGTCTATTCCCAAGTGGAGCTGGAATCACCTGATTTGAAAGTGGGATAACTTCTTTGCCAACTCCTATGAGATTTATTCAACTTTCTGGTGATTCTCCACCACTTTATGTATCCAAATCAAGCTTTTTACAATGTGATTCATCCTGGTTTGATTGGAGCGATGAAGCTGTCATATTCCCAAAGCTGAGGCTGGAATCACCTGATTTGAAAGTGGGATAACTTCTTCATGCCAACTCCTATGAGATTTATTCAACTTCCTGGTGATTCTCCACCACTTTATGTATCCAAATCAAGCTTCTTACAAAGTGATTCATCCTGGTTTGATTGGGACGTGAATAAGCTGTGCTATTCCCAAACTAGAGCTGGAATCACATGATTTGAAAGTGGGATAACTTCTTCATCCCAACTCCTATGAGATTTATTCAACTTCCTAGTGATTTTCCACCACTTTATGTATCCAAATCAAGCTTTTCACAATGTGATTCATCCTGGTTTGATTGGAGCGTGAAGAAAGCTGTTTATTCCCAAAGCTGGGCTGGAATCACGATTTGAAAGTGGGATAACTTCTTCATGCCAACTCCTGAGATTTATTCAACTTCAGGTGATTCTCCACCACTTTATGTATCCAAATCAAGCTTTTCACAGAGTGATTCATCCTGGTTTGATTGAAGCATTGAAGAAGCTGTCCTATTCCCAAACTGGGAAGCTGGAATCACGATTTGAAAGTGGGATAAATTCTTCATGCCAACTCCTATGAGATTTATTCAACTTCCTGGTGATTCTCCACCACTTTATGTATCCAAATCAAGCTTCTTACAAAGTGATTCATCCTGGTTTGATTGGAGCGTGAACAAGCTGTGCTATTCCCAAACTAGGAAACTGGAATCACATGATTTGAAAGTGGGATAACTTCTTCATGCCAACTCCTATTATACACTTTTGTGTATGTAGAGTGATGAATAAATATCAAGAGATGATTAGTGTAGATTTGGAGATTTAAGAGATAAGAATAAAGAACAGAGAATACTCGAAACTCCATTAATTGATTCAGATGAGAGATTACAAGCTATAAAGAGATTACAATCATGTCTAGGTTCAGTGTATTCAATCTAGACCTATAAGCATGTGAAGTCATAGAATACTAGGCTGAGATGCTTCACATGCTTGGACCAGTCACTTGCTGTAAAGATGCTTATCCTTTCCAAGAGAAACCTTATCCCTTCCCTCCTTGGGCGAGTTTCAACTCCTCTCTTCACCAGTTACCTTCTCATCACCAGGTAACTTCCCAAGTGGTTACTGTGGTTAAAATAAAGTTACCACAGTAAAACTCTAAAGTTACTGTCTCAGCCTCAACACTCTATTGAACCTCAAGCTTCATCTCTTCCTTCTTGGTCTTCTCAACACTCCCCTCAAAGCTTGACCATGTGGAACAAGTCAGGTTGGACCTCATAGATCTCATTAAACCTCACGAAAACCCATTGGGATAAAACTTTGATGAGGGAAAAAGTGGAGACTCCATGGTTAAGGGGCTCAACTCCTGGGAGTAAGATCGATGAGTCCAAGCCTGGATAGTATGGACTCCATTGTCTTCAATCTAGCTGCCTTGGTAAACACATCTGCAAGCTGATCTTCACTCCTTGTATAACATGGCAGAATCACTCCAATAATCATCTGCCTCACCTTATGACAATCCACCTCTATGTGCTTTGTTCTCTCATGAAACACTGAGTTGGAGGCAATGTGGATAGCTGCTTGATTATCACAATGCATAGTCATAGGAGTACTCTGCTCAATCTCTAGATGCTTCAATCCCTTGATCCACACCAATCGTTTGTCAGCTTCAACATGGCTCATACTCAGCTTCAGCACTTGAACAAGAGATAACCTTTTGCTTCTTACTCTTCCAAGTAACCAAGTTCCCTCCAATGAATGTACAATATCCAGTAGTTGATCTCCTGTCCACTCTATCTCCTGCCCAATCAGCATCACAATACCCAACCACTTCTGTACTGCCATTGCAACCCATCCAAACTCCTTGACCAGGCGTGCCACTCAAATACCTCAGTATCCTATCAACCATCTTCCAATGATGTACCTTTGGCCTGCATATGCTGACTCACTTGGTTCACTGCAAAACATATATCTGGCGTGTGATGGTCAGTAGATCAACTTGCCAACCATCTTCTGTATAGCTTAGGATCCTCAAACAACTGCTTCTCTTCAACCTCCCCTCCGCAAGACCTTATACCCTCCTCAATAAGAGTTTTAAGTAATGTAAAAGATAATCTGAGTTTAGATGAGAATAAGGAAGAGATTTGTGTAGCTTAAGAGATTAAGAGACTAATGGAGAATCATTATGAAAGTCTAGAGATTAATTGTTTAGAACTGTCTAATTCTTATAATGATGAGCTCACAATATATATAGGTCCATACACATTAGGGTTTTGAAATCATAAGGATAAGCAAGCATGTAGAGTCGAAAGGCTGGTGCTTTAGTTTGAACCGCCAATGATAGTCTCCACCGTTTGAAGCATCTTCTTGATCCAAGACTAGATGCTCTTCCTTTCCAGCTCTTGCCAGCCTGTCCTAGCTGTCAAGCAGCCTCCCTTATCCTCTCCAGCGTTAGGATAAGGTCTTGGTCAAGTGTAACTTCAAGTAAGTCCATGTAAGTTACAGGAGAGTTACTTGGCAGCTTTTACCTTTATGCGGCCAATGAGTGCGGCCTATCCGTCCGTACCATCTCTATCAACCCATTTCTTCTCTCTTTTTTGCCCTCTTTATGTCCTCAACTCCTTTGTGTCTTTACCTCTTATCTCATATGTCTCAACTCATCTCAACACTCCCCTCAAGCTTAGCTTTGTGAAAGTCTAAGCTTGCTATACATGAATCTTCCTCATTAAAACCTCACCAAAGAAAACCCATTGGGACAAAACTTTGATGAGGGAAAAGAGTAAAGACCTCATGACTTAGGATCAGCTCCTTCTCTTCCCAAGATCTATGAGTCAATCAATGTGAATGGACTCCATAGTCTTGTGTCTGACCTTAGTGAACACATCAGCCAACTGATCTTCCTCCTAGTGTAGCATGGGGATGACTCCTAGGATAATCATCTGCCTCACTTTGTGACAATCAACTTCAATGTGCTTGGTTCTCTCATGGAACAGGGTTGGAGGCAATGTGGATAGCTGCTTGGTTATCCTGATGCATTGTCATTGGTGTGGCTTGATCAATCTCCAAATGCTTCAAGATGCCTTTGATCCACACAGCTCGTTGGTAGCTTCAGCATAGCTCTATCTCAGCTTCTGCACTGAGCAAGAGACCACCTTCTGCTACTCTTCCACGTGACCAAGTTGCCTCCATGAATGTGCAATATGTTGAAGAAGTTGAGTATACAAGTGTGAAGTACAAAGGGTTAAGACTGAAGAAGTGTGTTAAGCATTGGTGTGATGGGAGAGGTTCAGTGGCCTGACCGTCTGGTACGTCCAAGGCATACGCACGGTCGATACACATTCAGACCAGTGAAACCATGACCGCGGTTACAAGGTTACAGTAACTTATGGGAAGAAGGGGCTTTGGCTGATGAATCAGACCGTTGGAGGATAAGAGGCTGTGGCTTCAGGCTGGCACAGCTGGAAAGGCAAAGCATCTTTGTCCAAGATCCTAGATGCTCAAGCATGTGGGAGCAGCTGATTGGCGGTAAAGAGACTTCTAATAACCTTGTTGACTTCACATGCTTAGCTCTCCTTTATGATTTGAAAACCCTACTGATCTCTCCTTATATTGTAGCTCTTGTCATTAATAATAAACATACAGTTCTGAGTCTCTCTCTCTTAAGGCACCATGATTCTCTCTTAGACATAAACAGCTCTCAAGTCTCTTAATCTTTCACAATCTCTTTCTAATCTCTTAAACTCTCACTTATACTCTAGTTACTCTAAGGATCTCTCATCTCATAGTATGAGCCAGGTTCATTAGGATCTGGGGTTTGATCTTTAGAGAGTACAAGCTGAAGGCTTTGAAGCTACAGCAGTGGCTTTGAAGGTGTTTGGGCTGTCTTCGTTAGGTGTGTGTGCGATCCTAGACTTCAGATTGGTGTGTGTGCATGACTCAAGACTCAAGATTTCATCAGATTCAAGTTGTTCAAGTCAAGCTAAGCAAAGATGGAACATGGTATGAACATGAGGATGAAGGTGGCGTTACTTTCAAAGGTAACAACTATCTTGTGTGGTCTCGGATGGTGAAGACTGCTGTGGGAAGTAGGGTTTGTGGGGGCACATCACAACAGGGGAGGCTCAAACTCATTACTCAGGGAGGAGATCAAGAAGAGGTCTCCAATGAAGCTTTTGTAGAAATGGCAGAACATGCTGGTGATGGCGGTTACGCATCCTTGGATCAGCCATCTTAGACGCCTACAGCTACTGTGAGTCAGCCAAAGAGCTGTGGGACAGCTGAAGAAGGTGTGGGAACATCTCAACCTCAGGTGTGTTTGATAAAACAAGCTATCAACCGAATCAGTGCAAGAGGATATGGAGTTCACAAGCACTTGGGAAGGTTCAGGTCCTTATGGTCAGAACTAGAGATGCTGAGGCCAAGCACAACTGATCTGATCAGCTGAATGAGAGCGTGAGCAAATAAAGGTCTTTGGACTGCTTCTCCGCGCTGAACCCGCCTACACTCAACTCATCCAGCATGTTGAGGGCTGACAAACTTCGGACCTTGAGGATGTTGATAGCAAATCCAAAGGAGCAGGGGTCATGGGGTTGTTTGGAGGAAGGAGCTCTCTTGCCAATCAAGCAGCTCATGAGGACTTACGCGAAGCTCCACAAGCAAACAAGGCATCTCACGGGAAGTATGAGGACAGGAAGTTCAATGGCAACTGTGATCATTGCAAGAAGCATGGTCATAAGAAAACAATGCTGGATACTACACCCACACCTCAAGCCTGCCAAGTTCATGAAGGTGAGGGAAGGGCAAAGTGACTGAAGGATCAAGTGGAGCTGGCACCATCAAGACAAGTGAAGTGGATGGTCATGATGGGATGGGAAGTCTCTGGTGGCTTACAAATACTCAAGCTCACTTGCAGCAATGATGACTACATCAGGAGATCAGACCTTGATCATCTTCAAAATGCTAAAGGAAGTAACACTTATGGTTATTCCTTTGGAGCATCTATGATTGCATATAAGGATGATCACTTGATTAGAAACTAGTAGAAACGGTTAGAGGCTAGGTGAGTATAGATGTGCACATTGCTAGAAATGATAGGATTCATTCATCACTGGTAATCTATGTCATAATGCTAAGCTTGTAGATAAACCATTGATTGTTGATTCTGGTGCATCACATCATATGATAAGTGATGAGAAACTGATTAAGGATATAGAACCTACTCATGGACATGTGATGATAGCAAATGGAGATAAGATACTATTAGGGAATAGGAAAGCTTAAGTTGTTTAACAAGAACTAAAGCTTTTTACATGCCTAATTCACATCAAACCTATTATCTGTAAAGAAATGTACTAATGATTTACAATGCAATGTTATCTTTAGTCCTAATGATGTGAAGTTTCAGGATATTGAGAGCAGCAGATTGATTGGGAAAGGGGTGACTAAGGAGATCTCATATGCTTGAAGAACTCACTTCTGTTCCTGATTATAGTTGCTTTCGTTTACTTCTGCTTCTTTGATGAATAAACATGCATTGTGGCATGCTAGAGTAGGACACCCTCATGTTAAAGCTTTGAACTTAATGGTACCAGGTGTTGTGTTTGAAAACAAAATTGTGAAGCTTGCATTTTAGGCAAGCATTGTAGAACTGTGTTTCAAAGTCTACTACTGTTTATGAAATTGCTTTGATTTAGTTCATTCAGATGTATGGTATACACTTTGTGTATGTAGAGTGATGAATAAATATCAAGAGATGATTAGTGTAGATTTGGAGATTTAAGAGACTAAGAGATAAAGAACAAGAGAATACTCAAACTCCATTAATTGATTCAGATGAGAGATTACAAGCTATAAAGAGATTACAATCATGTCTAGGTTCAGTGTATTCAATCTAGATATAAGCATGTGAAGTCAATAGAAATACTAGGCTGAGATCTTGCTGCTTTGAATGATCACTTGCTGTAAAGATGCTTATCCTTTCCAGCCAAGAGAAACTTATCCCACCCTCCTTGGGCGGTTTCAACTCTCTCTTCACCAGTTACCTTCTCATCACTTCAGGTAACTTCGTAGTTACTGTGGTTAAAATAAAGTTACCACAGTAAAACTCTAAAGTTACTGTCTCAGCCTCAACACTCATTGAACCTCAAAGCTTCATCTCTTCTCTTCTTGGTCTTCTCCAACCTTCCCCTCAGCTTGACCATGTGGAACAAGTCAAGCTTGGAAACTCATGAAGACCTCCTCATTAAAACCTCACCAAGAAAACCATTGGGATAAAACTTTGATGAGGAAAAAGAGTGGAGACTCCATGGTTAAGGGCTCAGCTCGGGAGTAAGATCGATGAGTCCAAGCCTGGATAGTATGGACTCCATTGTCTTCAATCTAGCTGCCTTGGTAAACACATCTGCAAGCTGATCTTCACTCCTTGTATAACATGGCAGAATCACTCCTAAGATAATCATCTGCCTCACCTTATGACAATCCACCTCTATGTGCTTTGTTCTCTCATGAAACACTGAGTTGGAGGCAATGTGGATAGCTGCTTGATTATCACAATGCATAGTCATAGGAGTACTCTGCTCAATCTCTAGATGCTTCAAGATCCCTTGATCCACATTCGTTTGTCAGCTTCAACATGGCTCTATACTCAGCTTCAGCACTTGAAAAGAGATAACCTTTGCTTCTTACTCTTCCAAGTAACCAAGTTCCCTCCAATGAATGTACAATATCCAGTAGTTGATCTCCTGTCCACATCTCCTGCCCAATCAGCATCACAATACCCAACCACTTCTGTACTGCCATTGCAACCCATCCAAACTCCTTGACCAGGCGTGCCACTCAAATACCTCAGTATCCTATCAACCATCTTCCAATGATGTACCTTTGGCGCTGCATATGCTGACTCACTTGGTTCACTGCAAAACATATATCTGGCGTGTGATGGTCAAGTAGATCAACTTGCCAACCATCTTCCTGTATAGCTTAGGATCCTCAAACACTGCTTCTCTTCAACCTCCCCTCACATGAACCTTATACCCCTCCTCAGAGGTGTCTTTGCTACCTTTCCTCCAAGTATATCAGTCTCCTTCAGCATATCCATTGTATACTTCCTTTGAGACATAAACAAACCCTCCTTGGATCTGCATATCTCAATCCCAAGAAATACTTCATCTCTCCCAAGTCTTTGATGTCAAACACAGACTTGAGGAACTCTTTAGTGGCTTTAATCCCAGCCTTATCACTCCTGTGATAATCAAATCATCCACATATACCAGTATCACAATGATCCCTGATGGGTAACCAAAGTGAAGTGTATGATCCAGTTCAGACTTCCTGAATCCTCTGCCATTCAGGGTTGTACTCAGCTTCCTGTACCAAGCTCTAGGAGACTGCTTCAGCCCATAGATGCCTTCTTCAATCTCAAAACATTTCCTGGTTTTACTAGATGCTCAAGACCAGGAGGAAGCATGTATACCTCATCTTCTAGCTCACCTTGTAAGAAAGCATTCTTCACATCCATCTGCCACAAATCCACTCCAAGTTTGTTGCAATGGACAACACAATCAACTGTATGTAGCTTAGCTACTGGTGCAAAGGTATCAATGTAATCCTCTCCATAGGTCTGTGTAAATCCTCTTGCAACCAATCTGGTCTTCTTCCTATCAATCTGTCCATTTGCTAGATACTTGATTGTGAAGATCCATCTACTAGATACAGCCCTCTTTCCTTAGGCAGCTCACTCTCATACCATGTATCATTTTTGATCATAGCACCTGCTTCAGCTCCCACTGATTCTTTCCATTCCTTGTCTAACATAGCTTCTTCATAAGTCCTTGGTACATAACTCTCATCCAGACTAATCATAAGGCATGATGCTCCTCTGGAAACTCAGCAAAGGAACACACAGCTTGAGGATGCTCCACAGCCTGGGCATTGTAGTACACTCGTGTTTACCCAGTTGGAAGGATCCTCTTTATCCTTGTGCTCCTCCCGAGGGTCTCAGCGTATTCTTCAGCCTGAATATTATCTTGTGTTTCTTCTCCTAAGCCAGTAGGTTCTCCTGCTCATTTCCATCTGACTGATCCTCACTCTCCTCTGTACCAGTAGACTGAACAACATTCTCACTTCATGTCTCCTCATGATCATGCTGTCCTGAATCCTCTTGGTTTTGCTCCTGCTCTTCTGATTCAGATCCATTCCCCCTCTCATGATCAAGAGGGTTGTTTCTCAACTTCTCCAGCTTGGTTAGAAGGTTCTCTCCTTCCTGGTTTCTGATCTTGGGATAATCATCCCTAGCCTCTCCAACAACACTCGTGTTGTTGCCTTCTCTGTTGGAGCTCGGGACAGATCCTCTAGGTCTTCCCATTTCTTCTCCTCATAATATCCTTTAGACTCCACAAACTTCACTTCTCTGGATACCAAAACCCTCCTGGTTATTGGATCATAACATTGTACCTTTCTGAGTGATTGAGTACCCAATGAACATAGCTTTAGTACTCTTTGCTTCTAGCTTGTTCCTCTCTCTCAGGAACCATCACATAACATAAACACCCAAAGACTCTCAAATGATCAAGGTGTGGTTTAGTCTTGTTCAATACCTCAAAGGGAGACAGATTCTTTAGGATCTTGGTGAACTCTGTTGATGAGATAGCATGCAGTCTGAACAGCATCCCCAAAACCTCTTTGGAACATTTGCATGAAACATCATTGACCTTGCTACCTCCATCAAGTGCCTATTCTTTCTCTCAGCCACCCCATTCTGCTGTGGTGTGTAAGGACAGCTTGTCTGTGCACAATCCCATGCTTTGCTAGATAACTCTTGAAAGCATTGCTAGTGTATTCTCCTCCATTATCAGATCTTAGCACCTTCACAGTAGCATTGTATTGATTAGTTACATATGCTTGGAAGTTCATAAAGGCTTCTAGGACTATCTTTAGAGGAATCAAAGTGACCCATGTATACTTTGATTTCTCATCAATAAAAGTTACAAAGTACTTCTGGCTATCCTAGACTCACGGAGATGTCCACACATCTGAGTGAACTAGATCAAAGCAATGCTCATATAGTCTCTGATGCTGGAAAGACAGTCCTACAATGCTTTCCTAATATGCATGCTTCACACTCCAAGTGATTAAATGACATATTAGGCATGATTAACTCAATGCGAGCATGAGGATGTCTAATCTAGCATGCCAAGTCATACTATCACACCTATCAGCAGCACTACTCAGGCACATAGAGTTAATGGGATTAAGAGTCTTAGCTGTTTGGAGATGATATAAGTGATGCTTGCTATCCCCTCTGCCAATAACTCTTCCAGTCTTCAAATCTTGAAACTCAACTTCATTTGGCCTGAATACTACTTGACAATCCAGATCAATTGTAGCTTTCTTAACAGATATCAGATTTGAAGTGAAGAGGCAGATATAAAGCGGTTGAGCTCTTCTCAAACAGCGAGGTTTCCCATTCCTTCTACTGGGATCTGGCCCATTAGCTATGGTAACACACCTGTTGCAGCCCTGACATCACTTATCAGACTCCTATCACTGATCATATGATGTGTTGCTCCAGAATCAATTATGATAGGTTTAGAGGCTGTGTAGGAATCGCTTTGCTTCTCACTTGCAGCTAGAGCACCTTGCTTCTTTCTTGCAACCAGTTCATACACACACTTAACAAACTCATCCCATTCTTTCTTTGTGATTGGATCCTCTCCTCCTTTGGTCTCCTGCCTCCTTGTACCTACACCATCTTCTACTGATTCTCCCAAGTAAGCTGAGTATGAACACTCTCCTATAACCATCTGCTGAAGTATATCCTTGATTCTCTTCAAGATCACACTCATCCTGTCACTTAAGTGCTCAGTTCGCTACCCTTTCTCCATGCCCTTCTCTTCATTAACCACTCCTTAGAAAGTTTTCTCAACCTTCCTTCTTACAGCTTGTACCTCCCTTCCATCTTTCTGGTTTCTGTTCATCTCCATCACAAGTGTATTTAACAAGCTCACATACCTCTTCCATAAGGAAGCCAAAGATCACATCTTGCTTCCTCCTTTCTTGACCACATCTTGGATTTGATGTGTGCCTTCACCACATCTAACTCTGACCATACTTCTCTCAGCCTTCCACAAGCTGATAACACTCATCCTTCCTTGTCTCAGCAGCGGATCATCCCTTTGTCCTCAGCGACTCTTACAGGCTTGGACTTGCCTAAAGTTGCTTCAATCTCACTCTTTGTAGTGTCTCCTTGAACAACTTCATTTCCCAGATTCAGACCTCTTGTCTGACCTTCTTCAGTAGCCATTTCCATGAAAGGTTTCCCCTTTCCATGACTGCTCCATAACCCACAGCTTTCAAAGCTCCTTTATCCATCTTGAACACACTCCATCCATTTCTTCTTCAGCCCCAAGATTTACTAAACCTGTGCTTCATCTCCTGTTGAGGTTGCTTGAATCGACCAGACAACCTCCCAAATACCCAGAAACTGAAGAACAGCTCAAGAACAGCTCAAGAACAGCTCAAGAACAGCAGAACACACAACAGATTCTGCAAAATCACCACTCCCTTCCTTGCCAACCTGGCTCTGATACCATATACACTTTTGTGTATGTAGAGTGATGAATAAATATCAAGAGATGATTAGTGTAGATTTGGAGATTTAAGAGACTAAGAATAAAGAACAAGAGAATACTCAAAACTCCATTAATTGATTCAGATGAGATTACAAGCTATAAAGAGATTACAATCATGTCTAGGTTCAGTGTATTCAATCTAGACCTATAAGCATGTGAAGTCAATAGAAATACTAGGCTGAGATGCTTCACATGCTTGGACAGGCTGTCACTTGTTGTAAAGATGCTTATCCTTTCCAGCCAAGAGAAACCTTATCCTTACCCTCCTTGGGCGAGTTTCAACTCCTCTCTTCACCAAGTTACCTTCTCATCTTCGGTAACTTCCCAAGTAGTCTGTGGTTAAAATAAAGTTACCACAGTAAAACTCTAAAGTTACTGTCTCAGCCTCAACACTCTATTGAACAAAGCTTCATCTCTTCACTTCTTGGTCTTCTTCTCAACATATGGACTCGCCTTGCTTATCTAGAGATAGCTATAAGTATTTTGTCACATTCATTGATGAAAAATCCAAATACACCTGGTTAACCTTAATTCAGACCAAAGATAGGGTACTTGATGCATTGGAACTTTCAAGCGTATGTGACTAACCATTATCATGCTAAGATTAAAATTTTGAGATCAGATAATGATTACCAAGCAATGCATTCAAGCAGCACTTATCACAATATGGGATTCTACATCAAACAAGCTGTCCATATACTCCACAGCAAAATGGGTGGCTGAGAGGAAGAATAGGCACCTCATGGAAGTGGCAAGGTCACTTATGTTTCGATAGCGTCCCAAAGAGATTTTGGAGTGATGCAGTTGCCTTGCTTGTTACGATCAATAGAACTCCAACCAAGATTCTGAATGAGAAGGCCATTTGAAGTTCTGAACAAGTAAACCAGTTCTTGATTACTTGAAAGTCTTTGGATGTCTATGCTTTGTGCTCAAACCAGGAGAGATCTTGCCAACAAGCTAGAAGCAAGTCTTTTAAGGCTGTATTCATAGGATACTCAGCTACCAGAAAGGATACAAGTGCTATGATCTATGCAAGAAAGTACTTGTATCTAGAGGCGTGAAGTTCTTAGAAGATAGAGGGTACTATGAAGAAAGAATCAAGAGACCTGAAGGACTTAACATCAGACAAGGCCACCACCTTGCGGATCATCCTTGAAGGTCTTGGAATCAGTACATCCAGGATCCAGAGATCACACGACTACACCTCCTGAAGTTGGTTCACCATCCCACCTTGATCATGAGGGAGGAGAGGAGAATGAAACCTATGCAAGAGGCTAACAAGATGATGGAGGAGTAGAGGATGAAGGAGAAGAGGCATAGGCTCTGATGGTCATGGGCATGATCATGGTGTGATACAAACACCTTCTCAGCGAAGTAGTAGAAGAACAACAGGAAGAAGAACCGGTTGTGCAACCACTAAGAAGGAGTACAAGGATAAGGAAGGATCCTTCTAGCTGGGTAAACACGAGTGTACTACAATGCCCAAGCTGTGGAGCATCCTTCTCAAGCCGTGTGCTCCTTTGCTCAATATCCAGAAGCACATTGTGCCTTTATGGTAAACGGATGAGAATCACATCCCAGAAGCTATGAAGAGGCAATGAAGGATAAGGAATGGAAGGAATCAGTAGGAGCTGAGGCAGGAGCTATGATAAAGAATGATACATGGTATGAGAGTGAACTACCAAAAGGGAAGAAGGCAGTGTCTAGTAGATGGATCTTCACAATCAAATACAAGGCTGATGGACAGATTGAGAGGAAGAAAATAGACTAGTAGCAAGAGGGTTCACTCAGACATATGGGGAGGATTACATTGAGACATTTCCCCCTGTAGCTAAGCTACACACCATTAGGATTGTTAAGCTTGGCGGTTTATCTTGGATGGGGATTGTGGCAAATGGATGTAAAGAATGCATTCTTACAAGGGAACTTGAGGATGAAGTCTACATGTATCCTCCACCAGGCCGAACATCTAGTGAAGAAAGGAAATGTACTGAGGTTAAAGAAGGCTATCTATGGCTTGAAGCAATCACCAAGAGCATGGTATAACAAGTTGAGCACAACCTTGAATGGACGTGGCTTCAGGAAGTCAGAGTTAGATCACACACTTTTCACCCTCACTACACCCTCAGGTATGGTTGAGAAGAGTTGAGTATACAAGTGTGAAGTACAAAGGGGTTAAGACTGAAGAGAGTGTGTTAAGCATTGGTGTGATGGGAGAGGTTCACAGTGGCCTGACCGTACAAGGCATTGTACAAGGCGTAGGTCATTACATTCAGACCAGTGAAACCATGACATGATTACAAGGAGTTACCCAGTAACTTATGGGAAGAGAAGGGGCTTTGGCTGATGAATCAGACCGTTGGAGGATAAGAGAGGGCTTTACAGGCTGGCACAGCTGGAAAGGCAAGAGCATCTTTGTCCAAGATCGATGCTCCAAGCATGTGGGAGCAGCTGATTGGCGAGTTAAAGAGAGCTTATCCTAACCTTGTTGACTTCACATGCTTAGCTCTCCTTTATGATTTGAAACCCTACTGATCTCTCATATATATTGTAGCTCTTGTCATTAATAATAAACATACAGTTCTGAGTCTCTCTCTAATCTCTTAAGGCACCATGATTCTCTCTTAGACACTAAACAGCTCTCAAGTCTCTTAATCTTTCACAATCTCTTTCTAATCTCTACTTAAACTCTCACTTATACTCTAGTTACTCTAAGGATCTCTCAATCTCATATGGTATCAGAGCCAGGTTCATTAGGATCTGGGGTTTGATCTTTAGAGAGAATACAAGCTGAAGGCTGAAGCGAGTGGCTTTGAAGGTGTTTGGGCTGTGCTACGTTCGGTGTGTGTGTGCGATCCTAGACTCAAGATTGGTGTGTGTACGTGACTCAAGACTCAAGATTTCATCAGATTCAAGTTGTTCAAGTCAAGCTAAGCAAAGATGGAACATGGTATGAACATGAGGATGAAGGTGGCGGTTACTTTCAAAGGTAACAACTATCTTGTGTGGTCTCGGATGGTGAAGACTGCTGTGGGAAGTAAGGGTTTGTGGGGGCACATCACAACAGGGGGCTCCAAAACTCATTACTCAGGGAGGAGATCAAGAAGAGGTCTCCAATGAAGCGGCTGTAGAGAAATGGCAACAAGAAGACATGCTGGTGATGACGGTTCTACACGCATCCTTGGATCCAGCCATCTTAGACGCCTACAGCTACTGTGAGTCAGCCAAAGAGCTGTGGGACACGCTGAAGAAGGTGTATGGGAACATCTCCAACCTCAGCCGTGTGTTTGAAAGCAAGCTATCAACCGTCTAGTCAAGAGGATATGGAGTTCACTAAGCACTTGGGAAGGTTCAGGTCCTTATGGTCAGAACTAGAGATGCTGAGGCCAAGCACAACTGATCCTGATCAGCTGAATGAGAGGCGTGAGCAAGATAAGGTCTTTGGACTGCTTCTCCGCTGAACCGGCCTACACTCAACTCATCCAGCACATGTTGAGGGCTGACAAACTTCGGACCTTGAGGATGTGTGCCTTGAATCCAAAGGGAGCAGGGGTCTATGGGGTTGTTTGGAGGAAAGGAGCTCTCTTGCCAATCAAGCAGCTCATGAGGACTTGACCGAAGCTCCACAAGCAAACAAGGCATCTCACGGGAAGTATGAGGACAGGAAGTTCAATGGCAACTGTGATCATTGCAAGAAGCATGGTCATAAGAAAAGCCAATGCTGGATACTACACCCACACCTCAAGCCTGCCAAGTTCATGAAGGAGCGTGAGGGAAGGGCAAATGTTGAAGGATCAAGTGGAGCTGGCACCATCAAGACAAGTGAAGTGGATGGTCATGATGGGAATGGGAAGTCTCTGGTGGCTTACACAGGCCTCAAGCTCGCGGCAATGATGACTACATCAGGAGATCAGACCTTGATCGCTGCTTCAAAATGCTAAAAGAAGCGGTAACACTTATGGTTATTCCTTTGGAGCATCTATGATTGCATATAAGGATGATCACTTGATTAGAGAACTAGTAGACGGTTAGAGGCTAGGAATGAGTATAGATGTGCACACATTGCTAGAAATGATAGGATTCATTCATCACTTGGTAATCTATGTCATAATGCTAAGAGTAGATAAACCATTGATTGTTGATTCTGGTGCATCACATCATATGATAATGAGAAACTGATTAAGGATATAGAACCTACTCATGGACATGTGATGATAGCAAATGGAGATAAGATACCTATTAAGGGAATAGGAAAGCTTAAGTTGTTTAACAAAGAATCTAAAGCTTTTTACATGCCTGAATTCACATCAAACCTATTATCTGTAAAGAAATGTACTAATGATTTACAATGCAATGTTATCTTTAGTCTAATGATGTGAAGTTTCAGGATATTGAGAGCAACAGATTGATTGGGAAAGGGGTGACTAAAGGAGATCTCTATATGCTTGAAGAACTCACTTCTGTTCCTGATTATAGTTGCTCGTTTACTTCTGCTTCTTTGATGAATAAACATGCATTGTGGCATGCTAGAGTAGGACACCCTCATGTTAAAGCTTTGAACTTAATGGTACCAGGTGTTGTGTTTGAAAACAAAATTGTGAAGCTTGCATTTTAGGCAAGCATTGTAGAATGTGTTTCAAAAGTCTACTACTGTTTATGAGAATTGCTTTGATTTAGTTCATTCAGATGTATGGACTGCCTTGCTTATCTAGAGATAGCTATAAGTATTTTGTCACATTCATTGATGAAAAATCCAAATACACCTGGTTAACCTTAATTCAGACCAAAGATAGGGTACTTGATGCATTTAGGAACTTTCAAGTATGTGACTAACCATTATCATGCTAAGATTAAAATTTTGAGATCAGATAATGGAGGAGAGTACACAAGCAATGCATTCAAGCAGCACTCACAATATGGGATTCTACATCAAACAAGCTGTCCATATACTCCACAGCAAAATGGAGTGGCTGAGAGGAAGAATAGGCACCTCATGGAAGTGGCAAGGTCACTTATGTTTCAGAGTAATCCCAAAGAGATTTTGGAGTGATGCAGTTGCCACTGCTTGTTACTTGATCAATAGAACTCCAACCAAGATTCTGAATGAGAAGGCTCCATTTGAAGTTCTGAACAAGTACAAGCCAGTTCTTGATTACTTGAAAGTCTTTGGATGTCTATGCTTTGTGCTCAAACCAGGAGAGATCTTGAAAGCTAGAAAGTCTTAAAGGCTGTATTCATAGGATACTCAGCTACACAGAAAGGATACAAGTGCTATGATCCTATAGCAAGAAGAGTACTTGTATCTAGAGGCGTGAAGTTCTTAGAAGATAGAGGTACTATGAAGAAAAGAATCAAGAAGACCTGAAGGACTTAACATCAGACAAGGCCACCACCTTGGATCATCCTTGAAGGTCTTGGAATCAGTACATCCCAGGATCCAAGAGATCCTGCGACTACACCTCCTGAAGTTGGTTCACCATCCCACCTTGATCATGAGGGAGGAGAGGAGAATGAAGAGCCTATGCAAGAGCTAACCAAGATGATGGAGGAGTAGAGGATGAAGGAGAAGAGGCATAGGCTCTGATGGTCATGGGCATGATCATGGTGTGATACAAACACCTTCTCAAAAGCAGTAGTAGAAGAACAGGAAGAAGAAGAACGGTTGTGCAACCACTAGAAGGAGTACAAGGATAAGGAAGGATCCTTCTAGCTGGGTAAACAGAGTGTACTACAATGCCCAAGCTGTGGAGCATCCTTCTCAAGCCGTGTGCTCCTTTGCTCAATATCGAAGCACATTGTGCCTTTATGGTAAACTTGGATGAGAATCACATCGAAGCTATGAAGAGGCAATGAAGGATAAGGAATGGAAGGAATCAGTAGGAGCTGAGGCAGGAGCTATGATAAAGAATGATACATGGTATGAGAGTGAACTACCAAAGGGAAGAAGGCAGTGTCTAGTAGATGGATCTTCACAATCAAATACAAGGCTGATGGACAGATTGAGAGGAAAACTAGACTAGTAGCAAGAGGGTTCACTCAGACATATGGGGAGGATTACATTGAGACATTTGCCCCTGTAGCTAAGCTACACACCATTAGGATTGTTAAGCTTGGCGGTTAATCTTGGATGGGGATTGTGGCAAATGGATGTAAAGAATGCATTCTTACAAGGAACTTGAGGATGAAGTCTACATGTATCCTCCACCAGGCCTAGAACATCTAGTGAAGAAATGTACTGAGGTTAAAGAAGGCTATCTATGGCTTGAAGCAATCACCAAGAGCATGGTATAACAAGTTGAGCACAACCTTGAATGGATGGCTTCAGGAAGTCAGAGTTAGATCACACACTTTTCACCCTCACTACACCCTCAGGTATGGTTGCTCTCCTTGTGTATGTGGATGATATCATTATCACAGGGAGTGATAAGGAGAATCAAAGCAACCAGGAGTTTCTCAAATCCATGTTTGAAATCAAAGATTTGGGAGAAATGAAATACTTTCTTGGAATTGAGATTTGTAGATCCAGGAAGGGTTATTCATGTCCCAAAAAGTATACACTTGATCTTTTGAAAGATGCAGGTGCTTATGGAGCAAGACAGCAAGGATGCCTATGGAGGATGGCTACAAAGTACCAGAGAGGGAGATTGAAGACAGCAAGCCATTCCATGATCCTAAACTCTATAGAAAACTTGTTGGCAAATTGATTTACCTTACCATCACAAGACCTGACATATGTTTTGCTGTGAATCAGGTGAGTCAACATATGCAGCTTCCCAAGGAACATCATTGGCACATGGTGGAGAGGCTGCTGATGTATCTGAATGGCTCGCCAGATCAAGGAGTCTGGATGGGTGCAATGGAAGCACTGAGGTGGTGGGCTATTGTGATGCTGATTGGGCAGGAGATAGAGCTGACAGGAGATCAACAAGCTGTGCACATTCATTGGAGGCAACTTGGTTACATGGAAGAGTAGAAGCAGAAGGTGGTCTCTTGCTCAAGTCAGAAGAGTATAGAGCTATGCTGAAGCTGACCAATGAGCTGGTGTGGATCAAAGGCATCTTGAAGCATTTGGAGATTGATCAAGCGCTATGACAATGCATTGTGATAACCAAGCAGCTATCCACATTGCCTCCAACTCGGTGTTTCATGAGAGAACCAAGCACATTGAAGTTGATTGTCACAAGGTGAGGCAGATGATCATTCTAGGAGTCATCCTGCCATGCTACACTCGGAGTGAAGATCAGTTGGCTGATGTGTTCACTAAGGCTGCAAGACAAAGACTATGGAGTCCATTCACATTAGATTGGGACTCATAGATCTTGGGAAGAGAAGCCCACATCCTTAAGTCATGAGGTCTTTACTCTTTTCCCTCATCAAAGTTTTGTCCCAATGGGTTTTCTTTGGTGAGGTTTTAATGAGGAAGATCTCATGGCTGTCAAGCTTGACTATCACAAAGCTAAGCTTGAGGGAATTGAGAGAAGAGTTGAGTATACAAGTGTGAAGTACAAAGGGTTAAGACTGAAAGAGTGTGTTAAGCATTGGTGTGATGGGAGAGGTTCACAGTGGCCTGACCGTACAAGGCATTACAAGGCCGTGCGGTCCATTACATTCAGACCAGTGAAACCATGACCGGTTACAAGGAGTTACCCGAGTAACTTATGGGAAGAGAAGGGCTTTGGCTGATGAATCAGACCGTTGGAGGATAAGAGAGTGGCTTTACAGGCTGGCACAGCTGGAAAGGCAAGAGCATCTTTGTCCAAGATCCTAGATGCTCCAAGCATGTGGGAGCGCTGATTGGCGAGTTAAAGAGCTTATCCTAACCTTGTTGACTTCACATGCTTAGCTCTCCTTTATGATTTCGAAAACCACTGATCTCTCACTATATATTGTAGCTCTTGTCATTAATAATAAACATACAGTTCTGAGTCTCTCTCAATCTTTAAGGCACCATGATTCTCTCTTAGACACTAAACAGCTCTCAAGTCTCTTAATCTTTCACAATCTCTTTCTAATCTCTACTTAAACTCTCACTTATACTCTAGTTACAAGGATCTCTCAATCATATCCTTGTGTATGTGGATGATATCATTATCACAGGAGTGATAAGGAGGGTATCAAAGCAACCAGAGTTTCTCAAATCCATGTTTGAAATCAAAGATTTGGGAGAAATGAAATACTCTTGGAATTGAGATTTGTAGATCCAGGAAGGGTTATTCATGTCCCAAATATACACTTGATCTTTTGAAAGATGCAGGTGCTTATGGAGGCAAGACAGCAAGGATGCCTATGGAGGATGGCTACAAAGTACCAAGAGAGGGAGATTGAAGACAGCAAGCCATTCCATGATCCTAAACTCATAAACTTGTTGGCAAATTGATTTACCTTACCATCACAAGACCTGTATGTTTTGCTGTGAATCAGGTGAGTCAACATACCTTCCCAAGGAACATCATTGGCACATGGTGGAGAGGCTGCTGATGTATCTGAATGGCTCGCCAGATCAAGGAGTCTGGATGGGGTGCAATGGAAGCACTGAGGTGGTGGGCTATTGTGATGCTGATTGGGCAGGAGATAGAGCTGACAGGAGATCAACAACGGCTATTGCACATTCATTGGAGGCAACGGTTACATGGAAGAGTAAGAAGCAGAAGGTGGTCTCTTGCTCAAGTGCAGAAGCTGAGTATAGAGCTATGCTGAAGCTGACCAATGAGCTGGTGTCAAAGGCATCTTGAAGCATTTGGAGATTGATCAAGCCACGCCTATGACAATGCATTGTGATAAC
Organism: Brassica carinata; assembly: GCA_016771965.1. Lineage (NCBI taxonomy): Eukaryota > Viridiplantae > Streptophyta > Magnoliopsida > Brassicales > Brassicaceae > Brassica > Brassica carinata. The sequence continues at coordinate 50,440 of JAAMPC010000136.1, forward strand.
CAAGCAGCTATCCACATTGCCTCCAACTTCGGTGTTTCATGAGAGAACCAAGCACATTGAAGTTGATTGTCACAAGGTGAGGCAGATGATCATTCTAGGAGTCATCCTGCCATGCTACACTCGAGTGAAGATCAGTTGGCTGATGTGTTCACTAAGGCTGCAAGACAAGACTATGGAGTCCATTCACATTAGATTGGGACTCATAGATCTTGGGAAGAAGGAGCTGATCCTAAGTCATGAGGTCTTTACTCTTTTCCCTCATCAAAGTTTTGTCCCAATGGGTTTTCTTTGGTGAGGTTTTAATGAGGAAGATCTCATGGCTGTCCAAGCTTGACTATCACAAAGCTAAGCAGGGGAATGTTGAGAAGAGTTGAGTATACAAGTGTGAAGTACAAAGGGTTAAGACTGAAGAAGTGTGTTAAGCATTGGTGTGATGGGAGAGGTTCCAGTGGCCTGAGTACAAAGGCCGTACAAGGCCGTCTGGCATCACGGTCATACACATTCAGACAGTGAAACCATGACATGATTTACAAGAGTTACCGAGTAACTTATGGGAAGAGAAGGGGCTTTGGCTGATGAATCAGACCGTTGGAGGATAAGAAATGGCTTTACAGGCTGGCACAGCTGGAAAGGCAAGAGCATCTTTGTCCAATCTAGATGCTCCAAGCATGTGGGAGCAGCTGATTGGCGAGTTAAAGAGCTTATCTAACCTTGTTGACTTCACATGCTTAGCTCTCCTTTATGATTTCGAAAACCACTGATCTCTCACTATATATTGTAGCTCTTGTCATTAATAATAAACATACAGTTCTGAGTCTCTCTCTATCTCTTAAGGCACCATGATTCTCTCTTAGACACTAAACAGCTCTCAGTCTCTTAATCTTTCACAATCTCTTTCTAATCTCTACTTAACTCTCACTTATACTCTAGTTACTCTAAGGATCTCTCAATCTCATACAATAGCCTGTGGTTGATCTCCTGTCTGCTCTATCCCGGCCAATCAGCATCACAGTATCCAACCACTTCAGTGCTCCCATTGCAACCCATCCATACTCCTGATCAGGTGAGCCGTTGAGATACATCAAGATTCTCTCCACCATCGCCAGTGATGCTCCTTAGGCACTTGCATGTGTTGACTCACCTGATTCACAGCAAAACAAATGTCAGGTCTAGTTATGGTAAGGTAAATCAATTTACCAACTAGTTTCTATAGAGTTTAGGATCCTGATAAGGTTTTTGTCTTCAATCTCCCCTCTGCATGGGACTTTGTAGCCATCTTCCATAGGCATCCTTGCTGTCTTGCCTCCATAAGCACCTGCACCTTTCAAAAGATCAAGTGTATACTTCCTTTGAGACATGAATAAACCTTCCTTGGATCTACATATCTCAATTCCAAGAAAGTATTTCATTTCTCCCAAGTCTTTAATCTCAAACATGGATTTAAGGAACTCCTTGGTTGCTATGATTCCTTCCTTATCACTTCTGTGATAATGATATCATCAACATACACAAGGAGGGCTATCATACCTGAGGGAGTGGTAAAAGTGAAGAGAGTGTGATCTAGTTCAGACTTCTTGAAGCCTCGGCCATTCAGGAGTACTCAGCTTGTTGTACCAAGCTCTTGGTGATTGCTTCAATCCATAGATGGCTTTCTTCAATCTCAACACATTTCCCTTCTTCACTAAGTGTTCAAGGCCTGGTGGAGGATGCATATAGACTTCATCCTCAAGCTCTCCTTGTAGAAAAGCATTCTTCACATCCATTTGCCATAAGCCCCATCCAGGTTCACAGTAAACTTAGTACAATCGGTTGTGTAGCTTAGCTACTGGTGCAAATGTCAATGTAATCTCTCCATAGGTTTGTGTGAAGCCTCTTGCAACCAGTCTTGACTTCTTCCTCTCAATTTGCCCATCAGCCTTGTACTTGATTGAAGATCCATCTACGATACTGCCTTCTTTCCCTTAGGTAGTTCACTCTCATACCATGTATCATTTTTACCATAGCTCCTGCCTCAGCTCTCACTGATTCCTTCCACTCCTTATCAACATTGCCTCTTCATAGCTCTTTGGAATATTATCCAAGTTCACCATAAAAGCACAATGCTCTTCAGGATATTGAGCAAAGGAACACCGGCCTGAGTAGGATGCTCGCCTGGGCATTGTAGTACACTCGTGTTTACCCAGCTAGAAGGATCCTTTCTCAGCCTTGTGCTTCTTCTCAATACTGGCTGATCTTGAACCAGCTCATCTTGGACACTTTCGGCTCTTGTACTTCAACCTGATCTTCATCTTCTTGTCTTTGGTCACCTTGATTATGAGAGCTGAGTTACTCTCTTCTCCTTCTTCACCCAAGCGGCTCCATCTTGGCCATTTTCTTGAGTTTCAGGCTCACTTCCCCTGATCAAGGTGAGGTGTTTGATCAACTCAACAGGTGCTCTGTGATTTTAAAGAGATCTCTACTCTGGCTGTATGTGTGTGTGTATAAACTCCAATGGAGAAAGATGAGAGCTTGTTCTGGTGATTTAAGAACAAAGATTGATGAGTGTTTAAGTGTTTAAGAGACTAAAGAGAATGAGATTAAGAGACTGAGACACTAAGAGAATAAGTGTTTAGAGATTAGAGTTTCAGATTCGAACTAGTTTTCATTTCCATGAAGGAAATCTACTTGGAGCTTTCGTCTGCCTATTTAAATAGGACAGACTGTTTTCTACTAGGGTTTACATTCAGATACATCACATGTGAAGTCAAACAAGGAGGAGCCTTATTTTGAATTCTATGGACCATAAGCTTCACATGCTTGGCAATAGGAAGCTTGGGCGTTCCTGGTCTTTACACAGGCTGTCATGAGCTGTCTTGTGGACTGAATAAGCCAATAGGGTGAAGACCTTATCCACGGTTAAACAAGGGCATCTTGCCTGATCCTTTCAAGGCCATCCAAGATGCCATTTTGATCCCTTCTTCATGTATAAGGTCCAAATGAGTTTCTCCATGCCTTGTGACCCAGACATGACCAGACCATGCTGTGGGACTTCCTGGCCGTACACATTGTGCCCTAAGCTTGCACATTCCTCAACTATGCTCAAATGGTCGAGATGATAAGTTTTGGGATGCCCACCGTCCGTGCGGTCCGTACAGTCAAATGCGGCCGTCACAGATCGTCTAACTTTCTCATTAACCATTTCAGCCTAAACTCCTCAATGTCCTCCCAAGTCTGATTAGAACCCTTCTTGGACATTTTCCCAATCTAGTATCAGCTTCTCATCACTTCTGAAGCTTCATAGAACTCTTCTTAAGATCTTCAAAGCTTGCCCTATATGTACAAGCTCCATTCTTCTCTTCAGTTCAACATGCTCCGGAGCTTGCTTGTTGGTTTCCACCATCAACATTGGATCCTGGTTCATCTTGATGCCTAGACCTTCCAGATCATTCTCAAAGCTCCGGCCTTATCTGATGTCAAATCCTTTAGATCCTCTGATTCTTTTCTTCATAGTATCCTCTTGCTTCTATGAACTTCACATCTCTAGAGGTCAGAACTCTTCTAGTATCTGGATCATAGCACTTGTATCCCTTTTGTGTTGTTGAGTAACCAATGAACATTGCCTTAGTGCTTCTTGCTTCTAACTTGTTCCTCAACTCTCCTGGTACCAACACATAACATAAGCATCCAAAACTCTCAAGTAGTCCACTGATGGCGTGCTTGTTTAGAACTTCAAATGGTGCTTGATCCTTTAAGACCTTTGTAGGAATTCTATTGATCAAGTAGCAAGCAGTGGCCACAGCATCACTCCAAAATCTCTTTGGGACATTTGCTTGGAACATTAGTGATCTAGCAACCTCCATCAAGTGCCTGTTTTTCCTCTCAGCCACACCATTCTGTTGAGGTGTGTAGGGCAGCTTGTTTGATGCAAGATTCCATGACTTAGATGACTCTTGAGCGCGCCAGCTTGTGTACTCTCCTCCATTATCTGATCTCAAAATTTTAATCTTGGCATTGTAATGGTTAGTCACATAAGTTTGAAAGTTCTTAAATGCATCTATCACCCTATCTTTGATGGAATTAAAGTTAACCAGGTGTATTTAGATTTTCATCAATGAATGTGACAAAGTATTTATGATTATCTCTAGATACAAGGTGCAGTCCAAACATCAGAATGAATCAAGTCAAAACACTTATCATAAACACTAGTAGAGTTTGGAAACACAATTTTACAATGCTTGCCTAAAATGCAAGCTTCACAATCCTTATTTTCAAATGAAACACCTGGTAACATCAAGTTCAAAGCCCTTCCATGAGGGTGTCCTAATCTAGCATGCCACAAAGCATTTTATTTAAACTAGAAGCAGAGGTGAATGAACAATTGTGATTGGAAATAGGATCAAGTTCTTCAAGCAAGTATAATTCTCCTTTAGTGATTCCTTTTCAATCAATTGGCTGCTCTCAATATCCTGAAACTTTACATCATTAGGACTGAATATAACATTACAATTCAAATCAGTTGTGCATTTCTTAACAGATAGCAAGTTAGATGTAAATTCAGGCATATAGAAAGCTCTAGTATTCTTATCAAACAATTTCAAGTTTCCTATTCCTCTAATAGGTATCTTGTCTCCATTTGCAATCATAACATGTCCATTAGTTGGTTCTATATCCTTAATAAGATTTGTATCACTAATCATGTGATGAGATGCACCAGAATCAACAATTAATGGTTTAGTTATGTTGCTAGCATTGCTACACAGGTTCAAAGGTGATCTAAATGCATTGGACTCATGATTCATCCTAGCATTTCTAGCAAAGGTGTACTCATTTCTAAAGTTCTCATTACTCTTAATCCTATTAATCCTAGCAATGTCATCAACAAAGGCAGATGTAGCTATCATAGACGCACCAAAGGAGTACCCATGAGTGTTACCGTTCTCCTTGAGCATTTTGATGAGAGCATCCATCTCGGACCTCCTGATGTAGTCATGATCATTGCCACGGTTGTTAGGAGCTCCTGAGTATGTCACCAGTGCCTTGCCATCACCCTCGACCTTCTCCTTCAGCTCCACGGTTAGATGACCCAGCTCCACTTGTTCCCTCAGATCGTGGGCTTTTGCCTCCCTTTCCTTCATGAACTTTGCGGCTTTAGGTGGGATGAAGTATCCAGCACTGACTCTTCTTGTGTCCATGCTTCTTGCAGTGATCACAGTTGCCATTGAACTTCCTATCCTCATACTTGCTGTGTGCTGCCTTATTAGCTTGTGGAGTCTCTTCATGATCAGTTTGCGCAGCATTTGCTAGAACAGGTCTCCTTTGCCACCAAACAAGCCAATGGAGCCTTGCTCCTTTTGTATCTGACAGCGCCTCCTCCAGATCAGGGAGTTTCTCAGCCCTCAGCACATGATCAGCCCATTGTAGCTTCGGTTCAATGTAGCAACAACCCAAAGACCTTAACCTGCTCCCTCCTTTCATTTAGAAGCTCGGATCAGTTGTGCTTGGCCTTAGCATCTCCAACTCTGACCAGAGTGTCCTGAACCTTCCCAAATGCTTAGTGAACTCCATGTCCTCTTGAGCTAAGCCATTTAGAGCCTTCTTCACTTCAAAGACCGGCTAAGGTTAGATGTGTTTCCATACACCTTCTTCAATGTTTCCCACAGCTCCTTGGCTGTCTCACAATAGCTGTAAGCATCAAGAATGGACGGCTCAATGAGGCATGAAGAACAGACATCACTATCAAGTCCTCTTGTTGCCACTTCTCAGCTTCAGCTTCGAGACACTCTCCTTGTCTCCTCCTTGGGTAATGAGCTTTGGAGCTTCACCAGGCGTGATATGCTTCCATAAACCCTTGCTTCCCACAGCAGTCTTCACCATCCTAGACCATACTAGGTAGTTACTTCCCTGAAAGTCACAGCAACCTTCATCTTTGTACCGCTTTCCATCTTCAGCAGTTTCACCTTAATAACTTGTAGAAGACTTGATCTTGAGACTTAGAACCACACCACCAGCTTCAAACCCTCCGTGTCTTGTCTTTCACCTTCAAAGAACCTCCAAAGATCAGATAAGAACTCCCTAAAGTAGATGAAACCCCGTGATGTAGATTCTTCCACGAACACTCCAAACACACTCACTTGATCTCTTAAAGTTTTAAGTTTGAATCCTCGAGAAAAACACCAAGAACTCAGATTGAAATCAACCTGGCTCTGATACCATAAGAGTTTTAAGTAATGTAAAGATAATCTGAGTTTAGATGAGAATAAGGAAGAGATTTGTGTAGCTTAGAGATTAAGAGACTAATGGAGAATCATTATGAAAAGTCTAGAGAGATTAATTGTTTAGAACTGTCTAATTCTTATTAATGATGAGCTCACAATATATATAGGTCCATACACATTAGGGTTTTCGAAATCATAAGGATAAGCAAGCATGTAGAGTCAAAGAGGAGCTGGTGCTTTAGTTTGAACCGACCAATGATAGTCTCCACGTTTGAAGCATCTTCTTGATCCAAGACTAGATGCTCTTCCTTTCAGCTCTTGCCAGCCTGTCCTGCTGTCAAGCCGCGCCTCCTTATCCTCTCCAGCGTTCGGATAAGGTCTTGGTCAAGTGTAACTTCAAGTAAGTCCATGTAAGTTACCGGAGAGTTACTGGCGCTTTTACCTTTATATGACCATAATTGCGGCCTATCCGTCCGTACCATCTCTATCAACCCATTTCTTCTCTTAACTCCTTTGCCCTCTTTATGTCCTCAACTCCTTTGTGTCTTTACCTCTTATCTCATATGTCTCAACTCATCTCAACACTCAAGAGGTGTCTTTGCTACCTTTCCTCCAAGTATATCAGTCTCCTTCAGCATATCCATTGTATACTTCCTTTGAGACATAAACAAACCCTCCTTGGATCTGCATATCTCAATCCCAAGAAATACTTCATCTCTCCCAAGTCTTTGATGTCAAACACAGACTTGAGGAACTCTTCGTGGCTTTAATCCCAGCCTTATCACTCCTGTGATAATCAAATCATCCACATATACCAGTATCACAATGATCCCTGATGGAGTAACCAAAGTGAAGAGTGTATGATCCAGTTCAGACTTCCTGAATCCTCTGCCATTCAGGGTTGTACTCTTCCTGTACCAAGCTCTAGGAGACTGCTTCAGCCCATAGATTGCCTTCTTCAATCTCAAAACATTTCCTGGTTTTACTAGATGCTCAAGACCAGGAGGAGGAAGCATGTATACCTCATCTTCTAGCTCACCTTGTAAGAAAGCATTCTTCACATCCATCTGCCACAAATCCCTCCAAGTTTGTTGCAATGGACAACACAATCGAACTGTATGTAGCTTAGCTACTGGTGCAAAGGTATCAATGTAATCCTCTCCATAGGTCTGTGTAAATCCTCTTGCAACCAATCTGGTCTTCTTCCTATCAATCTGTCCATTTGCTAGATACTTGATTGTGAAGATCCATCTACTAGATACAGCCCTCTTTCCCTTAGGCAGCTCACTCTCATACCATGTATCATTTTGATCATAGCACCTGCTTCAGCTCCCACTGATTCTTTCCATTCCTTGTCTAACATAGCTTCTTCATAAGTCCTTGGTACATAACTCTCATCCAGACTAATCATAAAGGCATGATGCTCCTCTGGAAACTCAGCAAAGGAACACACAGCTTGAGAGGATGCTCCACAGCCTGGGCATTGTAGTACACTCGTGTTTACCCAGTTGGAAGGATCCCTCTTTATCCTTGTGCTCCTCATGGTCTCAACGTATTCTTCAGCCTGAATATTATCTTGTGTTTCTTCTCCTAAGCCAGTAGGTTCTCCCTGCTCATTTCCATCTGACTGATCCTCACTCTCCTCTGTACCAGTAGACTGAACAACATTCTCTACTTCATGTGTCTCCTCATGATCATGCTCCTGAATCCTCTTGGTTTTGCTCCTGCTCTTCTGATTCAGATCCATTCCCCTCTCATGATCAAGAGGGTTGTTTCTCCAGCTTCTCCAGCTTGGTTAGAAGGTTCTCTCCTTCCTGGTTTCTGATCTTGGGATAATCCTATCCCTAGCCTCTCAACAACACTCTAGAGTGTTGTTGCCTTCTCTGTTGGAGCTCGGGACAGATCCTCTAGGTCTTCCCATTTCTTCTCCTCATAATATCCTTTAGACTCCACAAACTTCACTTCTCTGGATACCAAAACCCTCCTGGTTATTGGATCATAACATTGTACCCTTTCTGAGTGATTGAGTACCCAATGAACATAGCTTTAGTACTCTTTGCTTCTAGCTTGTTCCTCCTCTCTCGGGAACCATCACATAACATAAACACCAAAGACTCTCAAATGATCAAGGTGTGGTTTAGTCTTGTTCAATACCTCAAAGGAGACAGATTCTTTAGGATCTTGGTGAACTCTGTTGATGAGATAGCATGCAGTCTGAACAGCATCCCCCAAAACCTCTTTGGAACATTTGCATGAAACATCATTGACCTTGCTACCTCCATCAAGTGCCTATTCTTTCTCTCAGCCACCCCATTCTGCTGTGGTGTGTAAGGACAGCTTGTCTGCTGCACAATCCCATGCTTTGCTAGATAACTCTTGAAAGCATTGCTAGTGTATTCTCCTCCATTATCAGATCTTAGCACCTTCACAGTAGCATTGTATTGATTAGTTACATATGCTTGGAAGTTCATAAAGGCTTCTGGGACTCTATCTTTAGAGGAATCAAAGTGACCCATGTATACTTTGATTTCTCATCAATAAAAGTTACAAAGTACTTGGCTATCCCTAGACTCACAGATGTCCACACATCTGAGTGAACTAGATCAAAGCAATGCTCATATATAGTCTCTGATGCTGGAAAGACAGTCCTACAATGCTTTCTAATATGCATGCTTCACACTCCAAGTGATTAAATGACATATTAGGCATGATTAACTCAATTGCACGAGCATGAGGATGTCCTAATCTAGCATGCCAAGTCATACTATCACACCTATCAGCAGCACTACTCAGGCACATAGAGTTAATGGGATTAAGAGTCTTAGCTGTTTGGAGATGATATAAGTGATGCTTGCTATCCCTCCCAATAACTCTTCCAGTCTTCAAATCTTGAAACTCAACTTCATTTGGCCTGAATACTACTTGACAATCCAGATCAATTGTAGCTTTCTTAACAGATATCAGATTTGAAGTGAACTGAGGCAGATATAGGCGGTTGAGCTCTTCTCAAACAGCTTGAGGTTTCCCATTCCTTCTACTGGGATCTGGCGCCATTAGCTATGGTAACACACCCTGTTGCAGCCCTGACATCACTTATCAGACTCCTATCACTGATCATATGATGTGTTGCTCAGAATCAATTATGATAGGTTTAGAGGCTGTGTAGGAATGGCTTTGCTTCTCACTTGCAGCTAGAGCACCTTGCTTCTTTCTTGCAACCAGTTCATACACACACCTTAACAAACTCATCCCATTCTTTCTTTGTGATTGGATCCTCTCCTCCTTTGGTCTCCTGCCTCCTTGTACCTACACCATCTTATTCTCCCAAGTAAGCTGAGTATGAACACTCTCCTATAACCATCTGCTGAAGTATATCCTTGATTCTCTTCAAGATCACACTCATCCTGTCACTAAGTGCTCAGACTTCGCACCCTTTCTCCATGCCCTTCTCTTCATTAACCACTCTTAGAAAGTTTTCTCAACCTTCCCTTCTTACAGCTTGTACCTCCCTTCCATCTTTCTGGTTTCCTGTTCATCTCCACACATCACAAGTGTATTTAACAAGCTCACATACCTCTTCCATAAGGAAGCCAAAGATCACATCTTGCTTCCTCCTTTCTTGACCACATCTTGGATTTGATGTGTGCCTTCACCACATCTAACTCTGACCATACTTCTCTCAGCCTTCACAAGCTGATAACACTCATCCTTCCTTGTCTCAAGCCGCGGATCATCCCTTTGTCCTCAGCGACTCTTACAGGCTTGGACTTGCCTAAAGTTGCTTCAATCTCACTCTTTGTAGTGTCTCCTTGAACAACTTCATTTCCCAGATTCAGACCTCTTGTCTGACCTTCTTCAGTAGCCATTTCCATGAAAGGTTCCCCTTTCCATGACTGCTCCATAACCACAGCTTTCCAAAGCTCCTTTATCCATCTTGAACACACTCCATCCATTTCTTCTTCCGCCCCAAAGATTTACTAAACCTGTGCTTCATCTCCTGTTGAGGTTGCTTGAATCGACCAGACAATCTCCCAAATACCCAGAAACTGAAGAACAGCTCAAGAACAGCTCAAGAACAGCTCAAGAACAGCAGAACACACAACAGATTCTCATAAATCACCACTCCCTTCCTTGCCAACCTGGCTCTGATACCATATACACTTTTGTGTATGTAGAGTGATGAATAAATATCAAGAGATGATTAGTGTAGATTTGGAGATTTAAGAGACTAAGAGAATAAAGAACAAGAGAATACTCAAAACTCCATTAATTGATTCAGATGAGAGATTACAAGCTATAAAGAGATTACAATCATGTCTAGGTTCAGTGTATTCAATCTAGACCTATAAGCATGTGAAGTCAATAGAAATACTAGGCTGAGATGCTTCACATGCTTGGGCCAGTCACTGTGTAAAGATGCTTGCTCCTTTCCAGCCAAGAGAAACCTTATCCTTACCCTCCTTGGACGAGTTTCAACTCCTCTCTTCACCAAGTTACCTTCTCATCACTTCAGGTAACTTCCCAAGTAGTTACTGTGGTTAAAATAAAGTTACCACAGTAAAACTCTAAAGTTACTGTCTCAGCCTCAACACTCTATTGAACCTCAAAGCTTCATCTCTTCACTTCTTGGTCTTCTTCTCAACACCTATGAGATTTATTCAACTTCCTAGTGATTCTCCACCACTGTATGTATCCAAATCAAGATTTTCACAAAGTGATTCATCCTGGTTTGATTGGAACGACGAAGAAGCTGTCCTTTTCCCAAACTGGGAAACTGGAATCACCTGATTTGAAAGTGGGATAACTTCTTTTTGCCAACTCCTATGAGATTTATTCAACTTTCTGGTGATTCTCCACCACTTTATGTATCCAAATCAAGCTTTTTACAATGTGATTCATCCTGGTTTGATTGGAACGACGAAGAACCTGTGCTATTCCCAAACTGGAAACTGGAATCACCTGATTTGAAAGTGGGATAACTTCTTCATGCCAACTCCTATGAGATTTATTCAACTTCCTGGTGATTCTCCACCACTTAATGTATCCAAATCAAGCTTCTCACAAAGTGATTCATCCTGGTTTGATTGGAACGACGAAGAAGCTGTGCTATTCCCAAACTGGGAAACTGGAATCACCTGATTTGAAAGTGGGATAACTTCTTCATGCCAACTCCTATGAGATTTATTCAACTTCCTGGTGATTCTCCACCACTTTATGTATCCAAATCAAGCTTCACAAAGTGATTCATCCTGGTTTGATTGGAGCGGCCGAAGAAGCTGTCCTATTCCCAAACTAGGAAACTGGAATCACATGATTTGAAAGTGGGATAACTTCTTCATGCCAACTCCTATGAGATTTATTCAACTTCCTGGTGATTCTCCACCACTTTATGTATCCAAATCAAGCTTTTCACAAAGTGATTCATCCTGGTTTGATTGGAACGACGAAGAAGCTGTCCTTTTCCCAAACTGGGAAACTGGAATCACCTGATTTGAAAGTGGGATAACTTCTTTTTGCCAACTCCTATGAGATTTATTCAACTTTCTGGTGATTCTCCACCACTTTATGTATCCAAATCAAGCTTTTTACAATGTGATTCATCCTGGTTTGATTGGAACGATGAAGAAGCTGTGCTATTCCCAAACTGGGAAACTGGAATCACCTGATTTGAAAGTGAGATAACTTCTTCATGACAACTCCTATGAGATTTATTCAACTTCCTAGTGATTCTCCACCACTTTATGTATCCAAATCAAGCTTTTCACAAAGTGATTCATCCTGGTTTGATTGGAACGAAGAAGCTGTCCTTTTCCCAAGCTGGGAAGCTGGAATCACCTGATTTGAAAGTGGGATAACTTCTTTTGCCAACTCCTATGAGATTTATTCAACTTTCTGGTGATTCTCCACCACTTTATGTATCAAATCAAGCTTTTTACAATGTGATTCATCCTGTTTTGATTGGAGCGATGAAGAAGCTGTGCTATTCCCAAACTGGGAAGCTGGAATCACTGATTTGAAAGTGAGATAACTTCTTCATACCAACTCCTATGAGATTTATTCAACTTCCTGGTGATTCTCCACCACTTAATGTATCCAAATCAAGCTTCTCACAAAGTGATTCATCCTGGTTTGATTGGAACGACGAAGAAGCTGTGCTATTCCCGAACTGGGAAACCTGAATCACCTGATTTGAAAGTGGGATAACTTCTTCACGCCAACTCCTATGAGATTTATTCAACTTCCTGGTGATTCTCCACCACTTTATGTATCCAAATCAAGCTTCTTACAAAGTGATTCATCCTGGTTTGATTGGAACGACGAAGAAGCTGTGCTATTCCCAAACTAGGAAACTGGAATCACATGATTTGAAAGTGGGATAACTTCTTCATGCCAACTCCTATGAGATTTATTCAACTTCCAGGTGATTCTCCACCACTTTATGTATCCAAATCAAGCTTTTCACAAAGTGATTCATCCTGGTTTGATTGAAACGACGAAGAAGCTGTCCTATTCCCAAACTAGGAAACTGGAATCACCTGATTTGAAAGTGGGATAACTTCTTTTTGCCAACTCCTATGAGATTTATTCAACTTTCTGGTGATTCTCCACCACTTTATGTATCCAAATCAAGCTTTTTACAATGTGATTCATCCTGGTTTGATTGGAACGATGAAGAAGCTGTCATATTCCCAAACTGGGAAACTGGAATCACCTGATTTGAAAGTGGGATAACTTCTTCATGCCAACTCCTATGAGATTTATTCAATTTCCTGGTGATTCTCCACCACTTTATGTATCCAAATCAAGCTTCTTACAAAGTGATTCATCCTGGTTTGATTGGGACGACGAATAAGCTGTGCTATTCCCAAAGGAATCACATGATTTGAAAGTGGGATAACTTCTTCATCCCAACTCCTATGAGATTTATTCAACTTCCTGGTGATTCTCCACCACTTTATGTATCCAAATCAAGCTTTTCACAATGTGATTCATCCTGGTTTGATTGGAACGACGAAGAAGCTGTTTTATTCCCAAACTGGGAAACTGGAATCACCTGATTTGAAAGTGGGATAACTTCTTCATGCCAACTCCTATGAGATTTATTCAACTTCCAGGTGATTCTCCACCACTTTATGTATCCAAATCAAGCTTTTCACAGAGTGATTCATCCTGGTTTGATTGAAACGACGAAGAAGCTGTCCTATTCCCAAACTGGGAAACTGGAATCACCTGATTTGAAAGTGGGATAACTTCTTCATGCCAACTCCTATGAGATTTATTCAACTTCCTGGTGATTCTCCACCACTTTATGTATCCAAATCAAGCTTCTTACAAAGTGATTCATCCTGGTTTGATTGGAACGACGAACAAGCTGTGCTATTCCCAAACTAGGAAACTGGAATCACATGATTTGAAAGTGGGATAACTTCTTCATGCCAACTCCTATGAGATTTATTCAACTTCCTGGTGATTCTCCACCACTGTATGTATCCAAATCAAGCTTTTCACAAAGTGATTCATCCTGGTTTGATTGGAACGACGAAGAAGCTGTCTATTCCCAAGCTGGGAAGCTGGAATCACGATTTGAAAGTGGGATAACTTCTTTTTGCCAACTCCTATGAGATTTATTCAACTTTCTGGTGATTCTCCACCACTTTATGTATCCAAATCAAGCTTTTTACAATGTGATTCATCCTGGTTTGATTGGAACGATGAAGAAGCTGTCATATTCCCAAGGCTGGAATCACGATTTGAAAGTGGGATAACTTCTTCATGCCAACTCCTATGAGATTTATTCAACTTCCTGGTGATTCTCCACCACTTTATGTATCCAAATCAAACTTTCACAAAGTGATTCATCCTGGTTTGATTGAACGACGAAGAAGCTGTCCTTTTCCCAAACTGGGAATCTGATTTGAAAGTGGGATAACTTCTTTTGCCAACTCCTATGAGATTTATTCAACTTCCTGGTGATTCTCCACCACTTTATGTATCCAAATCAAGCTTCTTACAAAGTGATTCATCCTGGTTTGATTGGAGCAGCGAAGAAGCTGTGCTATTCCCAAACTAGGAAACTGGAATCACATGATTTGAAAGTGGGATAACTTCTTCATGCCAACTCCTATGAGATTTATTCAACTTCCTAGTGATTCTCCACCACTTTATGTATCCAAATCAAGCTTTTCACAAAGTGATTCATCCTGGTTTGATTGGAGCGGCGAAGAAGCTGTCCTTTTCCCAAACTGGGAAACTGGAATCACCTGATTTGAAAGTGGGATAACTTCTTTTTGCCAACTCCTATGAGATTTATTCAACTTTCTGGTGATTCTCCACCACTTTATGTATCCAAATCAAGCTTTTTACAATGTGATTCATCCTGGTTTGATTGGAGCGGCGAAGAAGCTGTCCTTTTCCCAAACTGGGAAGCTGGAATCACCTGATTTGAAAGTGAGATAACTTCTTCATGCCAACTCTATGAGATTTATTCAACTTCCTGGTGATTCTCCACCACTTAATGTATCCAAATCAAGCTTCTCACAAAGTGATTCATCCTGGTTTGATTGGAGCGGCGAAGAAGCTGTCTATTCCCAAGCTGGGAAGCTGGAATCACGATTTGAAAGTGGGATAACTTCTTCATGCCAACTCCTATGAGATTTATTCAACTTCCTAGTGATTCTCCACCACTTTATGTATCCAAATCAAGCTTCTTACAAAGTGATTCATCCTGGTTTGATTGGAGCGGCGAAGAAGCTGTGCTATTCCCAAACTAGGAGCGGAATCACATGATTTGAAAGTGGGATAACTTCTTCATGCCAACTCCTATGAGATTTATTCAACTTCCTGGTGATTCTCCACAACTTTATGTATCCAATCAAGCTTCTACAAAGTGATTCATCCTGGTTTGATTGGAGCAGCGAAGAAGCTGTCCTATTCCCAAACTGGGAAACCGGAATCACCGATTTGAAAGTGGGATAACTTCTTCATGCCAACTCCTATGAGATTTATTCAACTTCCTGGTGATTCTCCACCACTTTATGTATCCAAATCAAGCTTCTTACAAAGTGATTCATCCTGGTTTGATTGGAACGACGAAGAAGCTGTGCTATTCCCAAACTAGGAAACTGGAATCACATGATTTGAAAGTGGGATAACTTCTTCATGCCAACTCCTATGAGATTTATTCAACTTCCTAGTGATTCTCCACCACTTTATGTATCCAAATCAAGTTTTTCACAAAGTGATTCATCCTGGTTTGATTGGAGCGGCGAAGAAGAAGCTGTCCTTTTCCCAAAGGGAAGCTGGAATCACTGATTTGAAAGTGGGATAACTTCTTTTTGCCAACTCCTATGAGATTTATTCAACTTTCTGGTGATTCTCCACCACTTTATGTATCCAAATCAAGCTTTTTACAATGTGATTCATCCTGGTTTGATTGGAACGACGAAGAAGCTGTCTATTCCCAAAGCTGGGAAGCTGGAATCACGATTTGAAAGTGAGATAACTTCTTCATGCCAACTCCTATGAGATTTATTCAACTTCCTGGTGATTCTCCACCACTTAATGTATCCAAATCAAGCTTCTCACAAAGTGATTCATCCTGGTTTGATTGGAGCAGCGAAGAAGCTGTGCTATTCCCAAAGCTGGGAAGCTGGAATCACGATTTGAAAGTGGGATAACTTCTTCATGCCAACTCCTATGAGATTTATTCAACTTCCTGGTGATTCTCCACCACTGTATGTTTCCAAATCAAGATTTTCACAAAGTGATTCATCCTGGTTTGATTGGAACGACGAAGAAGCTGTCCTTTTCCCAACCGGGAAACCGAATCACCGATTTGAAAGTGGGATAACTTCTTTTTGCCAACTCCTATGAGATTTATTCAACTTTCTGGTGATTCTCCACCACTTTATGTATCCAAATCAAGCTTTTTACAATGTGATTCATCCTGGTTTGATTGGAACGACGAAGAACCTGTGCTATTCCCAAACTGGGAAACTGGAATCACCTGATTTGAAAGTGAGATAACTTCTTCATGCCAACTCCTATGAGATTTATTCAACTTCCTGGTGATTCTCCACCACTTAATGTATCCAAATCAAGCTTCACAAAGTGATTCATCCTGGTTTGATTGAACGACGAAGAAGTTGTGCTATTCCCAAACTGGAAACCGAATCACCGATTTGAAAGTGGGATAACTTCTTCATGCCAACTCCTATGAGATTTATTCAACTTCCTGGTGATTCTCCACAACTTTATGTATCCAAATCAAGATTCTCACAAAGTGATTTATCCTGGTTTGATTGGAACGACGAAGAAGCTGTGCTATTCCCGAACTGAAACTGGAGTCACCTGATTTGAAAGTGGGATAACTTCTTCATGCCAACTCCTATGAGATTTATTCAACTTCCTGGTGATTCTCCACCACTTTATGTATCCAATTCAAGCTTCTTACAAAGTGATTCATCCTGGTTTGATTGGAACGACGAAGAAGCTGTGCTATTCCCAAACTAGAAACTGGAATCACATGATTCAAAGTGGGATAACTTCTTCATCCCAACTCCTATGAGATTTATTCAACTTCCTGGTGATTCTCCACCACTTTATGTATCCAAATCAAGCTTTTCACAAAGTGATTCATCCTGGTTTGATTGGAACGACGAAGAAGCTGTTTTATTCCCAAACTGGGAAACTGGAATCACCTGATTCAGTGGGATAACTTCTTCATGCCAACTCCTATGAGATTTATTCAACTTCCTGGTGATTCTCCACCACTTTATGTATCCAAATCAAGCTTTTCACAAAGTGATTCATCCTGGTTTGATTGAAACGACGAAGAAGCTGTCCTATTCCCAACCGGGAAACTTGAATCACCTGATTTGAAAGTGGGATAACTTCTTCATGCCAACTCCTATGAGATTTATTCAACTTCCTGGTGATTCTCCACAACTTTATGTATCCAAATCAAGCTTCTTACAAAGTGATTCATCCTGGTTTGATTGGAACGACGAACAAGCTGTGCTATTCCCAAACTAGGAAACTGGAATCACATGATTTGAAGTGGGATAACTTCTTCATGCCAACTCCTATGAGATTTATTCAACTTCCTGGTGATTCTCCACCACTGTATGTATCCAAATCAAGCTTTTCACAAAGTGATTCATCCTGGTTTGATTGGAACGACGAAGAAGCTGTCCTATTCCCAAACTGGGAAACTGGAATCACCTGATTTGAAAGTGGATAACTTCTTCATGCCAACTCCTATGAGATTTATTCAACTTCCTGGTGATTCTCCACCACTTTATGTATCCAAATCAAGCTTTTCACAAAGTGATTCATCCTGGTTTGATTGGAACGACGAAGAAGCTGTCCTTTTCCCAAACTGGGAAACTGGAATCACCTGATTGAAAGGGATAACTTCTTTGCCAACTCCTATGAGATTTATTCAACTTTCTGGTGATTCTCCACCACTTTATGTATCCAAATCAAGCTTTTTACAATGTGATTCATCCTGGTTTGATTGGAACGATGAAGAAGCTGTCCTATTCCCAAACTGGGAAACTGGAATCACCTGATTTGAAAGTGGGATAACTTCTTCATGCCAACTCCTATGAGATTTATTCAACTTCCTGGTGATTCTCCACCACTTTATGTATCCAAATCAAGCTTTTCACAAAGTGATTCATCCTGGTTTGATTGGAACGACGAAGAAGCTGTCCTTTTCCCAAACTGGGAAACTGGAATCACCTGATTGAAAGGGATAACTTCTTTTTGCCAACTCCTATGAGATTTATTCAACTTTCTGGTGATTCTCCACCACTTTATGTATCCAAATCAAGCTTTTTACAATGTGATTCATCCTGGTTTGATTGGAACGACGAAGAACCTGTGCTATTCCCAACTGGGAACCGGAATCACCTGATTTGAAAGTGGGATAACTTCTTCATGCCAACTCCTATGAGATTTATTCAACTTCCTGGTGATTCTCCACCACTTAATGTATCCAAATCAAGCTTTTCACAAAGTGATTCATCCTGGTTTGATTGAACGACGAAGAAGCTGTGCTATTCCCAAACCGGAAACCGGAATCACCTGATTTGAAAGTGGGATAACTTCTTCATGCCAACTCCTATGAGATTTATTCAACTTCCTGGTGATTCTCCACCACTGTATGTATCCAAATCAAGATTTTCACAAAGTGATTCATCCTGGTTTGATTGGAACGACGAAGAAGCTGTCCTTTTCCCAAACTGGAACCGAATCACCTGATTTGAAAGTGGGATAACTTCTTTTTGCCAACTCCTATGAGATTTATTCAACTTTCTGGTGATTCTCCACCACTTTATGTATCCAAATCAAGCTTTTTACAATGTGATTCATCCTGGTTTGATTGGAACGACGAAGAACCTGTGCTATTCCCAAACTGGGAAACTGGAATCACCTGATTTGAAAGTGGGATAACTTCTTCATGCCAACTCCTATGAGATTTATTCAACTTCCTGGTGATTCTCCACCACTTAATGTATCCAAATCAAGCTTCTCACAAAGTGATTCATCCTGGTTTGATTGGAACGACGAAGAAGCTGTGCTATTCCCGAACTGGGAAACTGGAATCACCTGATTTGAAAGTCGGATAACTTCTTTTTGCCAACTCCTATGAGATTTATTCAACTTTCTGGTGATTCTCCACCACTTTATGTATCAAATCAAGCTTTTTACAATGTGATTCATCCTGGTTTGATTGGAACAACGAAGAAGCTGTGCTATTCCCAAACTGGGAAACTGGAATCACCTGATTTGAAAGTGGGATAACTTCTTCATGCCAACTCCTATGAGATTTATTCAACTTCCTGGTGATTCTCCACCACTTTATGTATCCAAATCAAGCTTTTACAAAGTGATTCATCCTGGTTTGATTGGAACGACAAGAAGCTGTGCTATTCCCAAACTAGAAACCGAATCACATGATTTGAAAGTGGGATAACTTCTTCATCCCAACTCCTATGAGATTTATTCAACTTCCTGGTGATTCTCCACCACTTTATGTATCCAAATCAAGCTTTTCACAAAGTGATTCATCCTGGTTTGATTGGAACGACGAAGAAGTTGTGCTATTCCCAAACTGGGAAACTGGAATCACCTGATTTGAAAGTGGGATAACTTCTTCATGCCAACTCCTATGAGATTTATTCAACTTCCAGGTGATTCTCCACCACTTTATGTATCCAAATCAAGCTTCTTACAAAGTGATTCATCCTGGTTTGATTGAAACGACGAAGAAGCTGTGCTATTCCCAAACTGGGAAACTTGAATCACCTGATTTGAAAGTGGGATAACTTCTTCATGCCAACTCCTATGAGATTTATTCAACTTCCTGGTGATTCTCCACAACTTTATGTATCCAAATCAAGCTTTTACAAAGTGATTCATCCTGGTTTGATTGGAACGACGAAGAAGCTGTGCTATTCCCAAACTAGGAAACTGGAATCACATGATTTGAAAGTGGGATAACTTCTTCATGCCAACTCCTATGAGATTTATTCAACTTCCTGGTGATTCTCCACCACTGTATGTATCCAAATCAAGCTTTTCACAAAGTGATTCATCCTGGTTTGATTGGAACGACGAAGAAGCTGTCCTTTTCCCAAACTGAAACCGAATCACCTGATTTGAAAGTGGGATAACTTCTTTTTGCCAACTCCTATGAGATTTATTCAACTTTCTGGTGATTCTCCACCACTTTATGTATCCAAATCAAGCTTTTTACAATGTGATTCATCCTGGTTTGATTGGAACGACGAAGAAGCTGTGCTATTCCCAACCGGGAAACCGAATCACCGATTGAAAGTGGGATAACTTCTTCATGCCAACTCCTATGAGATTTATTCAACTTCCTGGTGATTCTCCACCACTTTATGTATCCAAATCAAGCTTCTTACAAAGTGATTCATCCTGGTTTGATTGGAACGACGAACAAGCAGTGCTATTTCCGAACTGGGAAAATGGAGTCACCTGATTTGAAAGTGGGATAACTTCTTCATGCCAACTCCTATGATATTTATTCAACTTCCTCGTGATTCTCCACCACTTTATGTATCCAAATCAAGCTTCTTACAAAGTGATTCATCCTGGTTTGATAGGAACGACGAAGAAGCTGTGCTATTCCCAAACTGGGAAACTGGAATCACCTGATTTGAAAGTGGGATAACTTCTTCATGCCAACTCCTATGAGATTTATTCAACTTCCTGGTGATTCTCCACCACTTTATGTATCCAAATCAAGCTTCTTACAAAGTGATTAATCCTGGTTTGATTGGGACGACGAAGAAGCTGTGCTATTCCCAAACTAGGAAACTGGAATCACATGATTTGAAAGTGGGATAACTTCTTCATCCCAACTCCTATGAGATTTATTCAACTTCCTGGTGATTCTCCACCACTTTATGTATCCAAATCAAGCTTTTCACAAAGTGATTCATCCTGGTTTGATTGGAACGACGAAGAAGCTGTGCTATTCCCAAACTGGGAAACTGGAATCACCTGATTTGAAAGTGGGATAACTTCTTCATCCCAACTCCTATGAGATTTATTCAACTTTCTGGTGATTCTCCACCACTGTATGTATCCAAATCAAGCTTTTCACAAAGTGATTCATCCTGGTTTGATTGGAACGACAAAGAAGCTGTCCTTTTCCCAAACTGGGAAACTGGAATCACCTGATTTGAAAGTGGGATAACTTCTTTTGCCAACTCCTATGAGATTTATTCAACTTCCTGGTGATTCTCCACCACTTTATGTATCCAAATCAAGCTTTTCACAGAGTGATTCATCCTGGTTTGATTGAAACGACGAAGAAGCTGTCCTATTCCCAAACTGGGAAACTGGAATCACCTGATTTGAAAGTGGGATAACTTCTTCATGCCAACTCCTATGAGATTTATTCAACTTCTGGTGATTCTCCACCACTTTATGTATCCAAATCAAGCTTCTTACAAAGTGATTCATCCTGGTTTGATTGGAACGACGAACAAGCTGTGCTATTCCCAAACTAGGAAACTGGAATCACATAATTTGAAAGTGGGATAACTTCTTCATGCCAACTCCTATGAGATTTATTCAACTTCCTGGTGATTCTCCACCACTTTATGTATCCAAATCAAGCTTTTCACAAAGTGATTCATCCTGGTTTGATTGGAACGACGAAGAAGCTGTCCTTTTCCCAAACTGGGAAACTGGAATCACCTGATTTGAAAGTGGGATAACTTCTTTTGACAACTCCTATGAGATTTATTCAACTTTCTGGTGATTCTCCACCACTTTATGTATCCAAATCAAGCTTTTTACAATGTGATTCATCCTGGTTTGATTGGAACGACGAAGAACCTGTGCTATTCCCAAACTGAAACTGGAATCACCTGATTTGAAAGTGGGATAACTTCTTCATGCCAACTCCTATGAGATTTATTCAACTTCCTGGTGATTCTCTACCACTCTATGTATCCAAATCAAGCTTTTCACAAAGTGATTCGTCCTGGTTTGATTGAAACGACGAAGAAGCTGTGCTATTCCCAAACTGGGAAACTGGAATCACATGATTTGAAAGTGGGATAACTTCTTCATGCCAACTCCTATGAGATTTATTCAACTTCCTGGTGATTCTCCACCACTGTATGTATCCAAATCAAGCTTTTCACAAAGTGATTCATCCTGGTTTGATTGGAACGACGAAGAAGCTGTCCTTTTCCCAAACTGGGAAACTGGAATCACCTGATTTGAAAGTGGGATAACTTCTTTTTGCCAACTCCTATGAGATTTATTCAACTTTCTGGTGATTCTCCACCACTTTATGTATCCAAATCAAGCTTTTTACAATGTGATTCATCCTGGTTTGATTGGAGCGATGAAGAAACTGTGCTATTCCCAAAGCGGGAAACTGGAATCACGATTTGAAAGTGGGATAACTTCTTCATGCCAACTCCTATGAGATTTATTCAACTTCCTGGTGATTCTCCACCACTTTATGTATCCAAATCAAGCTTCTTACAAAGTGATTCTGTGAGATTTAAGAATGTAAATGATTATCTGAGTTTAGAAAGGATTATAGAAGAGAATAAGAGATTAAGAGACAGATTAGAGACTAATGGAGAATCATAATGAAATGAGTATAGAGAGAGATTGTTTAGAACTGTCTAATCTTATTATGAGATGAGGTTACAATATTTATAGAAGAGGCATTAGGGTTACAAGTTAAGAGAAAGCAGCACTAGTCATAAGCATGTGAAGTCAAGACCAAGAGGGCGTCCCTTTTGAATGAGCGGATGGTAAGGCTCACACGCTTGGCCTTTACAGCCTGTCCACGGCCTGGATGGATAAGGCTCGTCCCACCCTTATCCCTAAGCGGTCTGATCAGTCTTGAGACCTTCTTTGTCCTCTAGAGGCTTTACTCACCCATCTCCTTCTTCCTTCATGTTTCTCAGATGTACGGCCAAGCCCCTGTCCCAGACAGCCTGCACGTCCTGTATTCCATTACTTGCTTAACTCTTCCTCTCCTTCTCATAATGACTTCCTCATCTCAACACTCCCCTCAAGCTTAGCTTTGTGAAAGCCTAAGCTTGGATGGCTGAGATCTTCCTCATTAAAAACCTCACCAAGGAAAACCCATTGGGACAAAACCTTGATGAGGAAAAGAGTAAAGACCTCACAGCCAAGAGGATCAGCCCTTCCTTCCCAAGATCAATGAGGCCCAACCTGATATGAATGGACTCCATTGTCCTCTGTCCTAGTTTGGACACATCAGCCAACTGATCTTCACTCCTTGTGTAACATGGCAAGATGACTCCTAGAATGATCATTTGCCTCACCTTGTGGCAATCAACTTCAATGTGCTTGGTTCTCTCATGAAACACCGAGTTGGATGCAATGTGAATGGCTGCTTGGTTATCACAATGCATTGTCATTGGCGTGGCTTGATCAATCTCCAAATGCTTCAAGATGCCTTTGATCCACACCAACCGTTAAGTTTCTTCAGAGCATAGCTATATACTCAGCTTCTGCATTGCAAGAGACCCACTTTTCTTACTCTTCCATGTCACCAAGTTGCCTCCAATGAATGTGCAATAGCCTGTGGTTGATCTCTGTCTGCTCTATCACCAGCCCAATCTGCATCACAGTATCCAACCACTTCAGTGCTTCCATTGCAACCCATCCATACTCCTTGATCAGGTGAGCCGTTGAGATACATCGAGATCCTCTCCACCATGCCAATGATGCTCCTTAGGAACTTGCATGTGTTGACTCACCTGATTCACAGCAAAACAAATGTCAGGTCTAGTTATGGTAAGATAAATCAATTTGCCAACTAGTTTTCTATAGAGTTTAGGATCCTGATAAGGTTTGCTGTCTTCAATCTCCCCCTCTCGTGGGACTTTGTAGCCATCCTCCATAGGCATCCTTGCAGTCTTGCCTCCATAAGCACCTGCACCTTTCAAAGATCAAGTGTATACTTCCTTTGGGACATGAATAACCCTTCCTTGGATCTACATATCTCAATTCCAAGAAAGTATTTCATTTCTCCCAAATCTTTAATCTCAAACATGGATTTAATGAACTCCTTGGTTGCTATGATACCTTCCTTATCACTTCCTGTGATAATGATATCATCAACATACACAAGAAGTGCAATCATACCTGAGGGAGTTGTGAGTGTGAAGAGAGTGTGGTCTAGTTCAGACTTCTTGAAGCCGCGACCATTCAGAGTAGTGCTCAGCTTGTTGTACCAAGCCCTGGTGATTGCTTCAGCCCATAGATGGCTTTCTTCAATCTTAACACATTCCCTTTCTTCACTAAGTGTTCTAGGCCTGGAGGTGGATGCATATATACTTCATCCTCAAGTTCACCTTGTAAGAATGCATTCTTCACATCCATTTGCCATAACCCCCATCCAAGATTCACAGCCAAGCTTAATACAATCCTTATGGTATGTAGTTTAGCTACTGGTGCAAAGGTCTCATGTAATCTTCTCCATAAGTTTGAGTGAAACCTCTTGCTACTAGCCTTGACTTCTTCCTCTCAACCTTTCCATCAGCCTTATACTTGATTGTGAATATCCATTTACTACTCACAGCCTTCTTTCCTTTTGGTAACTCACTCTCATACCATGTATCATTCTTGATCATGGCTCCTGCCTCAGCTCCAACTGATTCCTTCCATTCTTTATCCATGATTGCTTCTTCATAGCTTCTTGGAATATAGTTCTCATCAAGTTAACCATGAACTATTGTTCTTCAGGGTATTGAGCAAAGGAACACACAACTCGAGAAGGATCCTCCACAGCTTGGGCATTGTAGTACACTCTCGTGTTTACCCAAGAGGAAGGATCCTTTCTAATCCTTGTGCTTCTCCTCAATACAGGTTGTTCTTGCACTTGAACCTGCTCATCTTGTATATGCGGTTCTTGTGCTTCACTGTGATGTTCTTCATCTCCTTGGTCTTGCTCACCTTGATGATGAGAACCTGAGTTGAACTCTTCTCCTTCTTCACTCAAGCCGACTCCTTCTTGGCCATTTTCTTGAGTTTCAGGTTCACTTCCCCCCTCATGATCAAGGTGAGGTGTTTGAGCAGCTCTTCTTGGTTCATTTGAGCTCTCTTCTGGTTGTCTGCTTCTTGTGGACTGATCCTGATTCATCTTGATACCAAGACCTTCCAAAATCACTCTTAAGACTCCAGCCTTATCTGATGTAAGATCCCTCAAGTCTTCTTGATTCTTCTCTTCATAGTATCCTCTTTCTTCAATGAACTTCACATCTCTAGATACAAGTACCCTTCTAGCTTCTGGATCATAACACTTATATCCTTTTTGAGTTGTGGAGTAGCCAATGAACATTGCCTTTCTGCTTCTTGCTTCTAGCTTGTTCCTCAACTCTCCTGGTACCAACACATAACACAAGCATCCAAACACTCTCATATATGTCAAAGATGGCTTGCTGGTTCAGTACCTCAAGCGGTGCTTGATCCTTCAATACCCTAGTAGGTATTCGGTTGATTAGATAGCAAGCAGTAGATACAGCATCACTCCAGAATCTTTTAGGTACATTAGCTTGGAACATTAATGACCGAGCCACCTCCATCAAGTGCCTGTTCTTCCTCTCAGCTACACCATTCTGTTGTGGTGTGTAGGGGCAGCTTGTTTGATGAAGTATTCCATGATGATCTAGATGGCTTTTGAGCATAGCTTGTGTATTCTCCTCCATTATCTGATCTCAAAATTTTAATCTTAGCATGATAATGGTTAGTCACATAAGCTTGAAAGTTCTTGAATGCATCTATCACCCTATCTTTGATGGAATTAGTGTTAACCAGGTGTATTTAGATTTTTCATCAATGAATGTGACAAAGTACTTATGATTATCTCTAGAAAATAGGTGCAGTCCACACATCAGTATGAATCAAATCAGTTCCAAGCAGTAGATGTTCTTGGAAATACATTCTTACAATGCTTGCCTAAAATGCAAGCTTCACACTTATCATTTTCAAAAACCACACCTGGTAACATCAAGTTTAAAGCCCTCTCATGGGGATGACCTAGTCTAGCATGCCACAATGCATTTTTATTCAAACTAGAAGCAGAAGTAAATGAGCAGTTATGATTGGAAACAGGATCAAGCTTCTCAAGCATATATAACTCTCCCTTTGTAACTCCTTTTCCAATCAGTTGGCTGCTTTCAATATCCTGAAACTTCACATCATTAGGACTGAATATAACATTGCAATTCAAATCAGTAGTGCATTTCTTAACTGAAAGTAGATTTGATGTGAATTCAGGAATGTAAAATGCTCTAGTAGTCTTATCAAATAGCTTTAAGTTTCCTATTCCCTTAATAGGTATCTTATCTCCATTTGCAATCATCACACATCCATTAGTAGGTTCTATGTCTTTAATCAGGTTGGTGTCACTAATCATATGATGAGATGCACCTGAATCTATAATCAATGGTTTGGATGCATTGCTAGCATGATGGCAGATACAATTTGATCTATATGCATTCATCTAGCATTTCTATCAATGCACTGCTCAATTCCAGCCTTACTATCATTCCTAGCAATCTCAGCCTTACTGTGAGTCATTTCTATAGTCTAGCAATCATAGAAGCACCAAATGAATACCCATGAATGTTACCATTATCCTTGAGCATTTTGATGAGTGCATCCATCTCGGACCTCCTGATGAAGTCTTGATCATTGCCTCGGGGGTTGATGGCTCCAGTATAAGTCACCAAAGCTTTTCCATTCCTTCACGGTTCTCCACTTCAGTTCCTCGGTTGGATGGCCCTGCTCCACTTGATCCTTCAGTCATGCCATGAAAGAGAGTTAAATATACATTAATACAAATGTAGAATGTGTTTAGAAATTTAAAAAGAACACAAAGGTCATAGGCCTCAGTAAATAGAGCATTTACCGAAGAAATTCAATATTTTTAGTAGGGGGTTAACCATAGATTTTGAGAAAAATTCAGAAGTATCAAAATACTGTTTTAATGCATAGTTGCATCCTTCACCAACATATGATGAAGTTTAAAGAGGTTTGGAACTTTTTGTCTCGTTTCTCTAGCAAATGATTTTTATAGTGGTTAGTCACCAATTTA
>JAAMPC010000137.1:0-77098 GCA_016771965.1 Brassica carinata
TGAAATTTGTAGAATCAAAAGGCTACTATGATGGAAAGAGTTGGGATGAGCTCAAAGATCTTTCTCAATCAGCCTTAGATGAAGCATAACCCTAAGGAGAGTAATGGAGAGTCCGGAGTCAAGATGCCTTCTCTACCAAGGGTGGAATCTGTTCCAGAGAGTGCACCATCTCCTGGTGCTAATGATATTGAGGTCACTCACCCTGATCATGAGGGGGGCAGTGAAATGAGATTTTTATGATATAAGAGTGATTAATCATAACGGTGATTTAAAATAAAGATTAAGAGGTTTAGATATTAAGAACAAGAGAGAGACTAGAGAGAGACTAAAACGTGATACTTATTATTGATGATGAGGATACATATATATAGCAAGAGATTACAAGGGTTTACAAGCTAAGAGATAAGGTTAGGTGAGAGGAGTCAAAAGGGGAGTCAAAGGCAATTTCAAACTAGCCAATGAGACCAAAGGAAGAGCTTCTTCCTTTCCAGCATGTCGACAGGCTGTCACTCTCTTCCAGCCTGATCCACCAACTCTCACCAGCCTTGTGTAGATCCCTTTTACTCCTTTGATCACTCTCTTCACCATTTTACCAAGGTAACTCTATGGTAACTCTCCTTTCACCCTTTTACCACAAGAACTTATTTTTACCGTGGTAACTTCTTCATCCAAGTAATCTAACACTCCATTTCTTCTCCTCATCTCAACCTTCATCCTCTCATCTTAACACTCTCAAGCTTGACCATGTGGAACAAGTCAAGCTTGAAGGACCATGAGATCTCCTCATTAAAACCTCATTAAAGAAAACCCATTGGGACAAAACCTTAATGAGGAAAGAGTAGAGATCACATGATCGGAGAGTGTATAGACTAGTTCTTAGGCGAAAGATCAATGAGCCCCAATCTGATATGAATGGACTCCATTGTCTTTTGCATTGCTGCCTTCGTAAACACATCAGCCAACTGATCCTCACTCCTCGTGTAACATGGCAGAATTACTCCAAGAATCATCATCTGCCTCACCTTGTGGCAGTCAACCTCAATGTGTTTTGTTCTCTCATGGAACACTGAGTTAGAAGCAATGTGGATAGCTGCTTGATTGTCACAATGCATTGTCATTGGAGTTGCTTGAATAATCTCCAAATGCTTCAAAATCCCTTTTATCCACACTAGTTCATTAGTAAGCTTAAGCATTGCTCTATACTCAGCCTCAGCACTTGAGCAAGACACTACCTTCTGCTTCTTACTCTTCCAAGTGACCAAATTACCACCAATGAATGTACAATAGCCTGTGGTTGATTTTCTGTCTGCTCGGTCTCCAGCCCAATCTGCATATGGGAGAGTTGAAGTACTTCCTAGGGATTGAAATATGCCGCCCTAAAGAGGGGCTTTTCTTATCCCAAAGGAAGTACACACTTGATCTTTTAAATGAGGCAGGAAACCTTGGAGGAAGACAGGCCAAGACACCATTGGAAGAGGGCTACAAGGTACTGCGAGAGGGGGAGTTTGATGCTACTCCATTTGCAGATGTCAAGAAGTATAGGAGAATGGTGGGCAAGCTCATCTACCTTACTATCACTCGCCCAGATGTGTGCTATGCTGTAAATCAAGTGAGTCAACATACACTAGGATGACCACAGTCCCTTGTTTGCTGGTTAGAGTAAAGAGGGTGTGATCTGTTGAAATGAAGAAGACAATAACCAGAGGAAAGGAGTTAGTTCATGATCAAAGGAGAGTTCATCAAAAGAAGCCAATTTGGTTTTGCCCAAACAGACTTACTCCACAAGCTACTATCTTGACCTAACTTACCTTGCAAGGCAAGAAAGGAGTTTGGAGACTTAATATGGACGTTGGAAGCTTATGAGAAGTCAAGGAAACCAGTTTGAATTCAAAAGAAAGGATCTGGTTTGAATTAAGCAAGAAAGATCACATGTGATGCATAAGGACAAGAGCAGACCTGTCACTTTCACCAAGGAAGGCTGTGCCTATCCTCCTGTCCCTTTCTACTCTTCCTGGACGTCCAGACCTTGGCTGTATCCCCTTTGGCTTCATCTCATTCCCTACAGAATTATTTGTTTATGTTTCCCTGTTTTAGTAATTGTTTAATCATGTGTATTGCCTATTTAAAGGCTTCTCCATCACTTGTAACATTTATCCAGCATCAATACAAGTTCTCTCAGTCTAATTTCGTGGCTCTCTCTCCCTTGATTTTGTCTAAACAATATTTACAATGTAAGGAGTTTAGAGTTATGGTTTAGAGGCTGCCTTAACTCTCTTTTTCTTAAGGCAGCCTAATACTTGTAAAATTCACTCTAAACTCTTCTTTATCTTCTCTTAAGCTCTAGATTACTGATTCTAAATCCTCTTCATCTTAAGTACACAAACTCAAAGTGTTGTGTTACTGCAGAAGGATAGATTCAAACTAGAGCTTTGCTTCATATAACCAGTGTACTCTGTAGGACATTTGGTTGTGTGTTTAAGCTATGTTTAAGAGGATTCAACCACTAGTTGGTTGTCTCTTCTTTTGAATGGTGAGTTCCTGTTGTATGGTTGAAGGGGATTCAGTTACAAGTTAACTGAATACTCTCTTGACATGAGACAAACACTCATGAATTCCAACATGGTATCAGAGCTTTGTTGCTCTTCTTTGGGATTAAACTCACCCATTTTCTCTCTGTTTTGAATAAATATTTTCTCTCCCACTCTGATATAGTGTTAGCTTGGTCAGTACTTGTTAGTATCTTGAATCAAGCTTGAGGAAGGGAAATATTTAGAAAATTCTTCACCATTATGCTTTATCCATTGGATAATAGCTTGTTCTTTATGGAGCATCTCTTTGACCGATTGAATGACTGTTTTGATCCATTGGTTTCTTTGTTGTGTGAGCCATAGAAAACACTTGTTTATGTGTTATTTTGATGGTTCTCTTGTTGAAAGCCTGGAAAACATCAGTTCATGAGTTATTCTAGTGGCACTTGTCTAAGATCAGTGAGCAAATTAATTGTTCAATGGTCCATTGTGTTTCAGCTACTAAAGCACCAAACTCTTGATGAGTATTGGATGCTCCTGGCTGTTTATGCTTACGCAAAACTCAATAAAACAGAGCAAAACTCTGTCCATTAGAACTCTTGAGCAAATTGTCTATTCTCTATTCTCTCATTCTCTGATTCTCAGGTTACTTATTCTCCATCATTCTCCTATTCTCTGGCTACTAAAACTCTGGTTACATCATTCTCTATTCTCTATTTATTCTCTTGTTCTTTTTACTCTGGTTACTTAATTCTCTATTCTCACAATCTCTTGTTTAAAATCTGCCTAAGGTTGTCAAAATGTCTTGAAGTTAAGCTGTCTTGAAAGAATTGTCTTGCTTTTGACCTTAGGAAAATTAATTGTCTTGCTTCTGACCTTGGTTGTCTCTTCCTTTTAAAGATCAGACTTGGTGAAAACCAATGTTCTGGTCTCTTGTTGTCTACTGATGCTTGTCTTAGTGTTGGTTTGACAGATTTCCCATGTTGATCAGAGCCTGCACAAGATGCATATTCCTGACCATGGAGAAATAGTTGTGAGTAGACTAGGTGGCTTCAAAGCTCATATCAAGCTTGTCTCCTCCCCTATACTCGGAGTCAAGCTTGAGGGGGGCTGTAAATGAGCTTCCTTGGCCTGTCTAGAAGCCATTGAAAGAAGCCTTCAACAAGGGCAACAACAACTTGGTGTTAGAACAGATGGCCACCAGAGAATACTTGACAAGATCAGGTGGAGAGTCAAGCTGAGTGGAAAGCTATGAATCAGCCCAAGGCATAGAGTTAGAACAGTTACCTTCTGGTTGGGAAGCTATGGATCAGATTCTAAAAAGGAGTTAGAACAGTTACCTTCAGTGGGGAAGCTATGAATCAGCCCATAGCATGTGTGCTTGTACCTGGTTGATGAAGCTTCTATTGAAATAAATAAAGGAATGACCAGAAGGAAAAGCTGGTTGATGATCCAAGGATATAAGTTCATACAGAGAAGCCAATTTGATTCTTTTTTGTACAGACTTGCTCCACAAGCTACCACTTGACCTAACCTGACTTGCAAGGCAAGGAATGAGTTGTGGAGGACCTTATGGACGTGGGAACCTCTGAGAAGTAAAGGAAAAATGTTTGAATTTAAATAAGAGACTCTTGTTTGAATTTGAAAAGAAGAAGTCACATGGGTTGCTTTGGAGAAGCGGTGGACTGTCCCTTTCACTCAAGCAGGCTGTGCCAGCCTCTCTCCTGTCTCTTTCTCTGCTTCTGGTCGTGCCTCCCCTTGTCCATATCCTCCTGGAGTCTTCCATTTCCCCATTATATTAGTTGTTTAGTGTTCCCTGATTTAATCTTTGTTTATTGTAAGTGATTGCCTATTTAAAGGCTTCACCACTCTTGTAACAAGTTATCCAATATCAATACAAGTTCTTTCAGTCTAATTTCGTGGCTCTCTCTCCCTTTCTTGTGTCTAAACAATATTCACAATGTAAGGAGTTTAGAGTTATGGTTTAGAGGCTGCCTTATCTCTCTTTCCCTTAAGGCAGCCTAATACTTGTAAAACTCACTCTAAACTCTTCTTTATCTTCTCTTAAGCTCTAGCTTACTGATTCTAAATCCTCTTCATCTTAAGTACACAAACTCAAAGTGTTGTGTTACTACAGAAGGATAGATTCAAACTAGAGATTCTCAGCTTTCTATAACCAGTTTACTCTCTAGGATCTTGGTTGTAGTATAGGCGTGTGAGAGGATTCAACCACCGGTTGGTTGTCTCTTCCTTTTAATGGTGAGTTCCTGTTGTATGGTTGAAGGGATTCAGTTACAAGTTAACTGAATACTCTCTTGACATGAGACAAACACTCATGAATTCCAACATGGTATCGAGCTTTGTTGCTCTTCTTTGGGATTAAACTCACCCATTTTCTCTCTGTTTTGAATAAATATTTTCTCTCCCACTCGATATAGTGTTAGCTTGGTCAGTACTTGTTAGTATCTTGAATCAAGCTTGAGGAAGGAAATATTTAGAAAATGCTTCACCATTATGCTTTATCCATTGGATAATAGCTTGTTCTTTATGGAGCATCTCTTTGACCGATTGAATGACTGTTTTGATCCATTGGTTTCTTTGTTGTGTGAGCCATAGAAAACACTTGTTTATGTGTTATTTTGATGGTTGTCTTGTTGAAAGCCTGGAAAACATCAGTTCATGAGTTATTCGGTGGCACTTGTCCAAAATCGGTGAGCAAATTAATTGTTCAATGGTCCATTGTGTTTCAGCTACTAAAGCACCAAACTCTTGATGAGTATTGGATGCTCTGGCTGTTTATGCTTCATAAAACTCAAGAAAACAGAGCAAAACTCTGTCCATTAGAACTCTTGAGCAAATTCTCTATTCTCTATTCTCTCATTCTCGATTCTCGGGTTACTTATTCTCCATCATTCTCCTATTCTCAGGCTACTAAAACTCTGGTTACATCATTCTCTATTCTCTATTTATTCTCTTGTTCTTTTTACTCTGGTTACTTAATTCTCTATTCTCACAATCTCTTGTTTAAGTCTGCTAAGGTTGTCAAAATGTCTTGAAGTTAAGCTGTCTTGAAAGAATTGTCTTGCCGACCTTAGGAAAATTAATTTTCTTGTTGCTGAATGCTTAGTCTTGATGATTAGGATTAGAGAGTGTTGCTAGGATAGAATCTTACAGATATCTGTCCATTGCTGCTGTGCTTATTTAAATTGTGTTTTAAAGATCAGACTTGGTGAAAACCAATGTTCTGGTCTCTTGTTGTCTTGATGCTTGTCTTAGTGTTGGTTTGACAGATTTCCCATGTTGATCGAGCCTGCACAAGATGCATATTCTGACCATGGAGAAATAGTTGTGAGTAGACCAGGTGGCTTAAAGCTCATATCAAGCTTGTCTCCTCCCTATACTCGAGTCAAGCTTGAGGGGGCTGTAAATGAGCTTCCATGGCCTGTCTAGAAGCCATTGCAAGAAGCCTTCAACAAGGACAACAACAATTTGGTGTTAGAACAGATGGCCACCGAGAATACTTGACAAGATCAGGTGGAGAGTCAAGCTGAGTGGAAAGCTATGAATCAGCCCAAGGCATGGAGTTAGAACAGTTACCTTCTGGTTGGGAAGCTATGGATCAGCTTAAAAGGAGTTAGAACAGTTACCTTCAGTGGGAAGCTATGAATCAGCCCATAGCATGTGTGCTTGTACCTGGTTGATGAAGCTTCAAATTAAGAGGGCTGTTTGTCTCAAGGCATGGTGATCATCATTGGCTCTCATCTTCCAAGCTTGACCACATACTCTTATTCTCAGGTCAAGCTTGAGGAGGGTGTTAAATATGAGAAGCCAATGTCCATTCTTGAAACTTATGCAAGGGAAGTACCTAAAACTATACTTATTCTTGTTTGAATAGGTTTGGCCCTTGAGAATTGATGCATGTGTGTGTGCATTGTTTGAATCAGGTACTTGGAGCTCATAATTAAGAGTCTGGTCGTGGATCAAACCCTTTGATGATGGCATGAGGTCAGAAGAAAGGGGGAGACAAAGAACCAGCCACATAGAGAGTTCTAAGAAGTTTTGAGTATGAAGCAAGGAAGGCATTGGTGCTTGCTTTCCATTGAAGTAAGGCCATGATCCAGAGTCTGAGGAGTCCTTCAAAATCATCTTAAACTCCTTAGACTCACTGGCCAATCCCTAGGCTGAGGGTAGTTGCACTCTTTTTCCCTAAGTGATGGTTTTATCCCATGAGGTTTTCCACACTTAGGTTTTTAATGAGGCAAGTGCTCTCAGTTCCAAGCTTGCCCAGGGATCTCCTATGGTCAAACTTGAGGGGGAGTATTGAAATAAATAAAGGAATGACCAGAAGGAAAAGCTGGTTGATGATCCAGGATATAAGTTCATACAGAGAAGCCAATTTGGTTCTTTTTTGTACAGACTTGCTCCACAAGCTACCACTTGACCTAACCTGACTTGCAAGGCAAGGAATGAGTTGTGGAGGACCTTATGGACGTGGGAACCTCTGAGAAGTAAAGGAAAAATGTTTGAATTTAAATAAGAGACTCTTGTTTGAATTTGAAAAGAAGAAGTCACATGGGTTGCTTTGGAGAAGCATTTGGACTGTCCCTTTCACTCAAGCAGGCTGTGCCAGCCTCTCTCTCTCTTTCTCTGCTTCTGGTCGTGCCTCCCCTTGTCCATATCCTCCTGGAGTCTTCCATTTCCCCATTATATTAGTTGTTTAGTGTTCCCTGATTTAATCTTTGTTTATTGTAAGTGATTGCCTATTTAAAGGCTTCACCACTCTTGTAACAAGTTATCCAATATCAATACAAGTTCTTTCAGTCTAATTTCGTGGCTCTCTCTCCCTTTCTTGTGTCTAAACAATATTCACAATGTAAGGAGTTTAGAGTTATGGTTTAGAGGCTGCCTTATCTCTCTTTCCCTTAAGGCAGCCTAATACTTGTAAAACTCACTCTAAACTCTTCTTTATCTTCTCTTAAGCTCTAGCTTACTGATTCTAAATCCTCTTCATCTTAAGTACACAAACTCAAAGTGTTGTGTTACTACAGAAGGATAGATTCAAACTAGAGATTCTCAGCTTTCTATAACCAGTTTACTCTCTAGGATCTTGGTTGTAGTATAGGCTGTGTGAGAGGATTCAACCACCAGTTGGTTGTCTCTTCCTTTTAATGGTGAGTTCCTGTTGTATGGTTGAAGGGGATTCAGTTACAAGTTAACTGAATACTCTCTTGACATGAGACAAACACTCATGAATTCCAACAGCTTCAAATTAAGAGGGCTGTTTGTCTCAAGGCATGGTGATCATCATTGGCTCTCATCTTCCAAGCTTGACCACATACTCTTATTCTCAGGTCAAGCTTGAGGAGGGGTGTTAAATATGAGAAGCCAATGTCCATTCTTGAAACTTATGCAAGGGAAGTACCTAAGTTACTTATTCGGTTTGAATAGGTTTTCCCCTTGAGAATTGATGCAAGTGTGTATGCATTGTTTGAATCAGGTACTTGGACCTCATGAGAAGATTCTGGTCGTGGATCAAACCCTTTGATGATGGCAAGAGGCCAGAAGAGAGGGGGAGACAAAGAACCAGCCACATGGAGAGTTCCAAGAAGTTTTGAGTGTGAAGCAAGGAAGGTATTGGTGCCTGCTTGCCATTGAAGTAAGGCCATGATCCAGGGTTTATGAGTCCCTAAACTTGATCATAAGACACATAAACCCACTGGCCAATCCCTAAGCTGAGGGTAGTTGCACTCTTTTTCCCTAAGTGATGGTTTTATCCCATGAGGTTTTCCACACTTAGGTTTTTAATGAGGCAAGTACTCTCAGTTCCAAGCTTGTCCAAGGATCTCCTATGGTCAAGCTTGAGGGGGAGTGTTGAAATGAAGAAGACAATAACCAGAGGAAAGGAGTTAGTTCATGATCAAAGGAGAGTTCATCAAAAGCCAATTTGGTTTTGCCCAAACAGACTTACTCCACAAGCTACTATCTTGACCTAACTTACCTTGCAAGGCAAGAAAGGAGTTTGGAGACTTAATATGGACGTTGGAAGCTTATGAGAAGTCAAGGAAACCAGTTTGAATTCAAAGAAAGGATCTGGTTTGAATTAAGCAAGAAAGATCACATGTGATGCATAAGGACAAGAGCGGACTGTCACTTTCACCAAGGAAGGCTGTGCCTCTCCTCCTGTCCCTTTCTACTCTTCCTGGACGTCCAGACCTTGGCTGTATCCCCTTTGGCTTCATCTCATTCCCTACAGAATTATTTGTTTATGTTTCCCTGTTTTAGTAATTGTTTAATCATGTGTATTGCCTATTTAAAGGCTTCTCCATCACTTGTAACATTTATCCAGCATCAATACAAGTTCTCTCAGTCTAATTTCGTGGCTCTCTCTCCCTTGCTTTTGTCTAAACAATATTTACAATGTAAGGAGTTTAGAGTTATGGTTTAGAGGCTGCCTTAACTCTCTTTTTCTTAAGGCAGCCTAATACTTGTAAAATTCACTCTAAACTCTTCTTTATCTTCTCTTAAGCTCTAGATTACTGATTCTAAATCCTCTTCATCTTAAGTACACAAACTCAAAGTGTTGTGTTACTGCAGAAGGATAGATTCAAACTAGAGCTTTGCTTCATATAACCAGTGTACTCTGTAGGACATTTGGTTGTGTGTTTAAGCTATGTTTAAGAGGATTCAACCACTAGTTGGTTGTCTCTTCTTTTGAATGGTGAGTTCCTGTTGTATGGTTGAAGGGGATTCAGTTACAAGTTAACTGAATACTCTCTTGACATGAGACAAACACTCATGAATTCCAACATGATCAGCTTCTGATTTTACAAATCCTCTTCCATTGAGTGTAGTGCTCAGCTTATGATACCAGGCTCTAGGTGATTGCTTCAAGCCATAGATTGCCTTCTTTAATCTGAGAACATTCCCTGGTTTAACCATGCTCTCAAGACCAGGAGGTGGTCTCATGTATACTTCATCATCCAACTCTCCTTGAAGGAAGGCATTCTTCACATCCATCTGCCATAAATCCCACTCTAGGTTGACAGCAAGAGACAAAAGAATCCTTATAGTATGTAACTTGGCCACTGGTGCAAATGTGCCTAGATAATCTTCACCATAGACTTGAGTGTATCCCTTGCAACTAGTCTTGTCTTTTCCTCTCCGCTTTCCATTAGCCAGGTACTTGATGGTATAGATAAGCCTACTTGTCACTGCTTTCTTGCCTTTGGGAAGTTCAGTTTCAAACCATGTATCATTCTTGATCATGGCTCCTATCTCATCTCCCACAGATGCTCTCCATTCCTCATCTTGCATAGCTTCTTCATATGTTTTTGGAATTTACTCCTGGTCCAACTCACTGATGAAGACTTGATGCTCTTCTCGATATTGAGCAAGGAGCATACTGCACTTATTGGATGAGCTACAGCTTCAGCATTGAAGTAGACTCTTGTGTTGATCCAGTTTGAAGTTGGCCTCCTGATCCTTGTACTCCTTCTCAAAGGCTGTATCTGCTCAGGTTCTGCTTCATTTCCCTCACTTGGCTTCCCACTTGGGTCTCAGCATCTGATTCTCGATGGCATCTCATCTTGATCATGAGCTGCTGAGTTCTCTTCAGTTGAGCTTGTTGCGCAGGCTGCTCATTTCCATTGCCCCCTCATGATCAGGATGAGTGACTCTAACATCTTCTACTGCCTCTTCTACAGCTTGTGTTGGGACCTCCTGACCTTCTCTGGTTCTTTTGACATACTGATGCCAAGACTTTCCATAATAATTCTCAGATTATTGGCCTTGTCTGATGCTTGAGACAGATCTTTGAGCTCTTCCCAATTCTTCTCAGCATAAAACCCTTTGCCTTCCATAAACTTCACATCTCTGGATACAATTACTCTCCTTGTTTCAGTGTTGTAGCACTTGTATCCTTTCGTGTAGGAGAGTATCCAATAAACATGCACTTCATGCTCTTTGCCTCTAGCTTGTTTCTTTGTTCTCCTGGTATCAGCACAAAGCAAGTGCATCCAAACACTCTAAGGTGTTGAATAGATGGCCTGGTTTTGTTCAGAACCTCATAAGGAGAGATGTCCCTCAGCACCTTGGTGGGAACTGTTGATTAGATAGCAGGCTGTTACCACAGCATCACTCCGAATCTCTTAGGAACATTTGCATGGAACATCATTGATCTAGCCACCTCCATTAGATGCCTATTTTTCCTTTCAGCCACTCCATTTTGTTGAGGAGTATAAGGGCAGCTTGTTTGATGAACTATGCCATGTTTAGCCAGATGATTCTTGAAAGCATGACTTGTATACTCCCTCCATTGTCTGACCTCGCCTTCACATTAGCTTTAAAGTTGTTAGTGACATAAGACTGAAAGTTCATGAAAGCCTCTAACACACGATCCTTAGAAGGAAGCAAGGTGATCCAAGTATATTTTGATTTTTCATCTATAAAGGTGACAAAATACTTATGATTATCCCTGGACATACAAGGTGAAGTCCAAACATCAGAATGAACAAGATCAAAACATTTCTCATAAATAGTTTCGATGTTGGGAAAACAGACTTGCAATGCTTTCCTAAGATGCATGCTTCACAATCTAAGTGGTTAAATCTCATATCAGGCATGATAATCTCTAATGCACGAGTGTGAGGATGACCTAATCTAGCATGCCAAGTAGTACTATCACACATAGATGAGTTCTTGATCGGTGAGGAATTAAAAATAGTAGAGAGTTTAAGGCTTAGTCTGCTGGAGATGGTATAGACCACCTGGCTGTTTCCTTCTCCAATCACTTTCCCTGTCTTAAGGTCCTGAAACTCAACATCATTAGGCTAAAGACCACCTGACAATTCAGGTCAATGGTGGCCTTTCTCACAGAGAGTGTTAGAAGCAAAGCTAGGCATGTAGAAGGCGTGAGATTCTTTATCAAATAACTTAAGGTTCCCTATTCCTTCTATCTTCACCTTATCTCCATTAGCTATTACTACATTCCCTAAGGCAGGCCTAATATCACTAATTAAATTCTGATCACTAATCATATGGTGACTAGCTCCGAATCTATAATAATAGGCTTAGTAGTATGGGAATGAGTACCAGACTTTTTGAGGGAGATAATGGCCTTGGCAGCCCTGATCAAAGGTGTTAACTCACTCATACTGATGGGATAATCCTCTTGGATGGGATCATGGCTCGGACTTCCAGTTACTCCTCCATGAGACTCGCTTGCAAGAGCAGAATACATGGATGTGCCACTCACAATTTGTTGGTCTGTTGGTGTGAGATAAGACCTTCTTGGGTTCACACCTCTCTGGTCCTGTCTCCTCTTGGCCTTTCTGAGTTTCCTGTGCTTCCCTTTCTGACCACGCCAGTCTCTCACAGAATGGATCAGCCTCCCTTTTCCTTTATAAGAATTGTGGACGCCAAGCTTTGAACAAAGGTGCACACCTCTTCTAAGTTTCGAGCTTGTCTTCCTTCAGTATTTTCATGATTAGATGGTTGTAATGTGGACTCAAGGCCAGGAGCAGACTAAGGACCTTATCTTGCTCATATCTTTCTTTCAGAGTTTCTGGATCTTCTGAACTTGGTCTAAGGATATCAAGTTCTGCCCATAAGCTTCTGAATTTTTCAAATAATTGGTTGACCTCCATTTCCTCTTGGTTGAGCTCATTGATAATCCTCTTGACTTCAAAGACTCTCCACAGGTTGGAGGTATATCCATAAACAGATGAAGACTCTCCCACAGCTCTTTGGAGCTCTCACAGTGTGTAGGCCTCCAAAATAGAAATAGGCAGAGAGCTTTGGATGATCTCAAGTGCTAGTTGGTCTTCTTGTACCCACTTGTCTTCATCCTTCTGACCATGCGCCAATTTTTCCACTTGAGCCATCCTCTTTGAAGTCTCAGCCATCATGATGTGGCTGTCCCAAAGTCCATGTCTCCCAAGGCAGCTCTGGTCTCTAGACCATAGCATGTAGTTGAACCCTCCGTGGTTACAGAATTATGCTTTCTTTCTTCATCTCCATGGCTGGATTTCTTTTATCCATTGGACAAAACAATGAACCCATGAATTTTTGAAGAACGAACAGGCAATAATTTTGAAAAAGAAAAGAGATCTTAAGGACTGAGATGGGTAGAGAGATTTTAAAAACACGTAAATGAACAATCCTGAATTTTCCGAGTTTTAGAAGCTGAACCGAATGAAAACAGAGTAAACAGAGTACACAAAACAAGAGTGAAGAAACAGAGTAAACAGAACCAGAATGGTTGTGATTTATGGAAGTTGATGGGAATAAGGTTTCAGAAGCTTATTGCTCTGATACCATGAAAGAATAAGAAGATTTGATGTCTGGATTGTGTGAGAATATGAAGAACAGCAAGAACAAGTGAGAGAGAGAGAGATGAATTTCGAAATTGTAGAGAGAGAGAGTAGTGAGGAACTTATTTCCTTGAATTAATTCTGATGGTAGAATACAATATTTATAAGGGAAACACTTAGCTACTTGACAAGAGATAATAAGAATAAAATATGTGATCTGAGCAAGGTGAAAGTGACCCATCACCAACGGATCTCTCTCCTCAAATGCAACATGTGACCAGCCTTATTATATTCTTTCTTCTTGTACCAGACTTCCAACGGCTCTATCTGCTTTCTAATGTGACCAGGAGTGAGTTTAAACGTGCCTTGACTTCCAAGGTAAGGTAGGTTGATTCTGGTATCTTGAGAGACAAGTTAGTACAGATAGACTTGTTTTCCAAGGCTGTGCGCATCTGTTCCATCTTCAATTATTCATGTCAACAGAAACCCCACAATAATATTAGTTTAGTAGATTTGTACTTTATGATTTGTTTAATACCTTGCAAGTTGTAATCTGGCTATAAAGCCACCATTGTACACAATTTGTAACCTCAAGCAAAGAGGAGTTCTCTTTCTTCATTTTCTCGGTTCCAAACTCTCTCGGACTCTCAATCTCTCTATTCTCTCTTGTTACTCACGAAATTACTCTCTTGGATACTCACTGAAACTCTCATACTCTCTTACTCTCAATTGCTTACTCTTTGATTCTCTCTTAGTCTTTTCCTCTCTCCATCTCTTACACTCACCCATACTCTGTTTCTATTACTCTCTCACATCATATTGACTCTTTTCTCACATGAACTTCTCCTAGCTTTCTCACGTTCTGAATGAGCTACCTCTGCTCGGTAATTTTCTAGTTTCTGATCCATCAAAGCGCATATCTGAGCGATCAACGAGCCAATGCTTCCAGTAGAAGTTTATTCATTCCATTGTTCTGATTGCTTTCTTCTTCCATGGTTCCTGAACAAATTCCAAACACAACCAGTAAAGAGATCACAGGAAAATAAAATAGCAGAAAGTTTAGATTTGAATCTGGTATAATCAGATTCAGATTTTCATGAAGAACCCTAATTCTTTTCTCTGCAATTTCGTGAATCAAGTCAGACTATTTAGCAATTTAAAGACTTGTTCTAGGTAGATCTGACCCTAATAAGCACGTTTCAAACAAGATCTAGACTTTAGAACAGATCTGATAACAGAATATGAAAAGTCTAAAATTTGCAGAACCGAAAACACAACCCGGTGATGGAGATTCGCTCTGTTACCACTTGTTGTGATCCTGGTTGAGATGATCACGCCCCTGATGCTCTCCAATGATTGTGATGATGCAAATAAGCAGTGGGTTGAGTGATACTTCTAAGAGCTTGCGGAATGAACTCTCAGACTATCAGATTTGCTTGCAAGGTAAGGATCAAGGATCCGAAATACACTTAGAACAAGCTTGATCAAACCAGATTCAAAGAGAGATTTTATTAGAAAGAAGTTTGATGATTTTATTGATGAATTTCGTCCATCATATAAAGAAAAGAAGCCTGTACATGCAATGCCTTCTTGGAAACACACAGAACAATAAATGCAAACAAAGACTAAAGTTCAAATTTATTTGATAGGCTCCCCTCCTTCTTGCTGGACGACATTTAGGATATAAATGGGCCGGGGTTTCATCAAGAGGCTTTTGTGTAAGTGTTGTGTCCAAGCCTCATTAAAAACCTTGTTTGGAAAACCCATTGGGACAAAACCAAACCAAGGAAAAGAGTGTAAGTCACAACACCTCTCTTGATGAATGTCTTAGATGGCTTGAATCACGACCAGAGTAGTTGGATAAGCACACTCTAGACTGCCCTGGGTAGTGTGTAGGAGTTGATGAAAGGCTTGTTGAAATCTTGCTTGCTTTGATCTAGTCATTGGGCCGCTTGGCACTTCTAGGTCCTTGTCATCTGTTTCCTCAGGTTTAAGCTGTTGTTTGGTTCTTTCTTCAACTTCCTTAAGCTCTGGTTCAAGCTGTTCCATCTCTTCAGTTCCATTGCTGGCCAAGATCACATCAAAGCTTGACCATAGAGATTGGTCAAGCTTGGAAACCATGAAGCATTCCCTCATTAAAACCTTTACTTGGAAAAACCACTTGGGATAAAAACCAAGCAAAGGAAAAAGAGTAGAACACTTCATGGTGAGAGGATCAGTGACATGTGAGATCTATGAGTCCAAGCTTAGGATGAATGAACTCACAGACCTTGATGCTTGCAGCCTTGGTGAAGATGTCAGCAAGTTGATCTTCACTTCTGGTATAGCATGGGAGGATCTCTTGCTGTTCCACTGCTTGTCTCACCTTGTGGCAGTCTACTTCTATGTGCTTTGTCCTCTCATGAAAGACTGAGTTGGATGCAATGTGTATTGCAGCCTGGTTGTCACAATGCATAGTCATTGGTGTGGTGATTTCAATCCCAAAGTCTCTTAGCAGTCCCTTGATCCATATGAGCTCACTTGTAAGCTTTCTCATTGATCTATACTCTGCCTCAGCACTTGAACAAGACACCACCTTCTGCTTCTTGCTCTTCCATGTGACCAGATTCCCTCCAATAAAGGTGCAATAGCCTGTGGTTGATCTTCTGTCCACTCTATCTCCAGCCCAATCAGCATCACAATACCCCACAACCTCAGTGCTCTTGTTACACGCCATCCATACTCCCCGACCAGGTGCTGTTCTTAAGTATCTTAAGATTCTTTCCACCATGTTCCAGTTGATGTATCTTGGGGCTTGCATATGCTGACTTACTTGGTTCACGGCAAAACACACATCTGGCCTAGTGATAGTGAGATAGATGAGCTTCCCAACCATTCTTCTATACTTCTTGACATCAGTGAAGGGAGTTGCATCATACTCCCCCTCTCGCAGCACCTTGTAACCTTCTTCTAATGGTGTCTTGGCCTGTCTACCTCCGGAGATCTCCTGCCTCATTTAAGATATCATGTGTACTTCCTTTGGGATAAGAAGAGGCCCTCCTTGGATCGGCACAATTCAATCCCTAGGAAGTACTTTAACTCTCCCAAGTCCTTAATATCAAAGGCAGTTTTAAGGAAAGCTTTAGTTGAGGAGATACCTTCCTGGTTATTACCAGTGATGATGATATCATCCACATACACCAAGATGACTACAATGCCTTGACTGCTGGTCAGAGTGAAGAGAGAATGGTCTGCTTGAGACTTCACAAAACCTCTCCCATTGAGTATTGTGCTTAGTTTGTGGTACCAGGCTCTTGAGATTGCTTCAAGCCATAGATGGCCTTCTTTAGTCTTAAGACATTTCCTGGTTTCACCATATCTTCTAGACCAGGAGGTGGTCTCATGTAGACTTCATCTTCCAACTCTCCTGAAGGAAGGCATTCTTCACATCCATCTGCCATAGATCCCACTCAAGATTGACAGCAAGTGATAGAGGATCCTTATAGTATGCAGCTTAGCCACTGGTGCAAAGGTGTCTAGATAATCTTCACCATAGACCTGAGTGTATCCTCTTGCCACTAATCTTGTCTTCCTTCTTTCTGGCTTGCCATTGGCTCCATACTTGATTGTATATAACAGCCTGCTGGTTACGCTTTCTTTCTTTGGGGAGAGCTGTCTCAAACCATGTGTCATTCTTAACCATGGCTCCCATCTCATCTCCAACTGATGCTCTCCATTCCTCATGTTGCATAGCCTCTTCATATGTCCTTGGAATATATTCTTGATCCAATTCACTGATAAATGCTTGATTCTCTTCGGATAGTGTGCAAGCGAGCAAACAGCACCGT
Source organism: Brassica carinata (assembly GCA_016771965.1). Classification (NCBI taxonomy): domain Eukaryota; kingdom Viridiplantae; phylum Streptophyta; class Magnoliopsida; order Brassicales; family Brassicaceae; genus Brassica; species Brassica carinata. The sequence continues at coordinate 16,666 of JAAMPC010000137.1, forward strand.
TGGATGAGCTACGCCTTCAGCATTGAAGTATACTCTTGTGTTGATCTAATTTGAAGCTGGTCTCCTGATCCTTGTGCTCCTTCTCAAGGGCTGTACTTGCTCAGGTTCTGCTTCATTTCCATGGTCTGGCTCCTCCACTTGAATCTCAGTGTCATATTCGATTGTATCTCATCTTGATCATGAACTACCGAAGTTGTCTTCAGGTTGAGCTGGCGCAGACTGCTCATCATTTCCATTACCCCCTCATGATCAGGATGAGTAACTTCCACATCTTCTACTGCCTCTTCTACAGCTTGTGTTGGTTCCTTCCTGACCTTCTCTGGTTCCCTTGGTAAACTGATGCCAAGTCTTTCCATGATTACTCTCAAGTTGTTGGCTCTGTCTGAGGAAGATTGAGATAGATCCTTGAGTTCTCCCCAACTCTGCTCCTCATAATAGCCTGTTGATTCTATGAACTTGACATCCCTGGAGACTAACACTCTCCTAGTGTCTGGAACATAGCATTTGTACCCTTTCTGATGTGTTGAATACCCAATAAACATTGCCTTTGTGCTTCTGGCCTCTAACTTGTTTCTGAGTTCTCCTGGAACTAAGACAAAGCACACACACCCAAACACACGCAAATGATCTATTTTAGGTTTAGTTTTGGTCAGTACCTCATATGGAGTGGCATCTTGAAGCACTCTTGTAGGTGTTCGGTTGATAAGGTAAGTGGCAGTGACTACTGCATCTCCCCAAAATCTTTTAGGCACATTACCATGGAACATCATGCTCCTGGCTACCTCCATTAAGTGCCTATTCTTTCTCTCAGCCACACCATTTTGTTGAGGTGCGTAAGGGCAACTGGTTTGTTGGATGATCCCATGGGCAGCTAGATGTTGTTTGAAGGCTGTGCTAGTGTATTCACCACCATTATCTGATCTAAGAATCTTAATCTTAACATTGAAATGGTTAGTGACATAGTTTTGAAAATTTTTAAAAGCTTCTAGCACCCTATCTTTTGATTGCAACAGTGTGATCCATGTGTATTTAGATTTTTCATCTATGAATGTCACAAAGTATTTATGTTGTTCTCTAGATGCACAAGGGGCAGTCCACACATCAGAATGAATTAAATCAAAGAAATTATCATAGATGGTCATTGATTTAGGAAAGACACTCTTACAATGCTTTCCTAAGATACAAGCCTCACAATCACTTTTGAAAGAAATGCTAAGATTTCTAAGTATCTTAAGCCATAGAAATAGATTGATCAGAGATTTGATGGAGATTAAGGAGATTTAAGAGATTAGAGAGAAGATTATGAGATTAAAGTCTAAGAACCATTTCTGGATAATGAGAGAGACTTCTTATTATTTGCTTAAACATAATGAGGAGAGGGTTTACATATTTATACAAGAAGCATAAGGTAGATTACGGTTCAAAAGGAAGAAGCTCAAGCATGTGAAGTCAAAGGAGTGGAGCGCTTAATTCAAACTCTGGCCAATGGTTATGCTCACACGTTCTGACAGGCTGTCAGCTTGCCAGACCTTGCCAGTGTTGACATGAAGAATAAAATGAGCATTCTAGTGTAAAGGAGACAAGGAAGGTTGATCGGATAAAAGAGGAAGCAAAAGAGGTGGTCCGCATGCTTTAGGGTTTGGATGAGCTAAACCTAACTTCGTAGCAAGCTCCTTGCCTTGGTCCGAGACACGAATGACATACTTAAATGCTATTCATGTCGGCCAGAAGGAAAAAGAGCTGTTGGAGAAGTTTGAACCAAGAAGACCACATGTGGAGTGCAAGGACCTGCCGCTTTTTGGTCCGCCAAGATATCTTGTCCCTTTGTGCTCGAAGGCCAGACCTTATTTTATTGTTTAAGCCCTCTTGTCTTTGGCTATTTATGTGATGTATCTTGGACCATTTCAACTAAGGAAATCATATTCTCTCCTTCTCTATCTCTCTGCACGAAATCTCTCACTCTCCTGTTCTTGGTGTTCTTCATATTTCCAGCCATAAACTCTGTCTAAATCTCTTAAACTCTCACTAAATCTCTAAATCTCACATGGTATCAGAGCCATATGCTCTTGAGACCTAAATCCTTCTACTCTCTTCACTTACTTCCGCAAATTCTCTGAGTTTCAATTCTATTTTTGGCAAAGTTCTGTGAGAATAAGAGATTTATAGGTAGTTTATTGCTGGAAACTCAAGAAAGTACTGCTGGAAACTCAAGAACATGAAGAACAAGAGAGAGAGAGGAAGAGAGAGAGTGGATTTCGAAATTGAGAGAGAGAAGGAGAATAATTCCTTAGATTAATTCATTCTGGATGTTTACAATATATAGGCAACTTGCCTAACATAAAAGACAAGCAAAAGAGTAAAATAATAAGCAAGAGGACAACACACCGGTGGAGAGATAGTGACAGGTCCTGAACAAATACAGATCTTATGCGTAACATGTGATCTCCTTATTTAAATCCATTCAAACTCTTGCAGCTGGTCAACCAAACCCCCAACGTCTCTTTGGCTCATGAGGCATGTCTTTGGGACGCAGGTTACCTTCCTTGACTTGCAATCCAAGCTAGGTTACAATAGGAGAGTTGTACGGACAGACTTCACTTCTTCTCTTCAAACCGTGTGCTCATCTCTTCTTCATATCAACACTGCCTTATTGCTTCTTCATCTCAACACTCCCCTCAAGCTTGACTTTGGGAACCAGTCAAGCTTGGAATCATGAAGAACTTCCTCATTAAAACCTTGATGTGCAAAACCCAGGGGACAAAACACACCAAGGAAAAAGAGTAGAAGTCTCCATGATAGGAAAGTCATTTAGATGTGAGTTCTATGAGTCCAAGCTTTGAATGGATGAACTCACAGACTTTGCTGCTTGCTGCCTTTGTGAAAATGTCAGCCAGCTGGTCTTCACTTCTAGTGTAGCAAGGTAGGATGATTTGTTGCTCCACCTTGTCTCACTTTGTGGCAATCCACTTCTATGTGTTTAGTCCTCTCATGGAACATACTGTTGGATGCTATATGAATGGCAGCCTGGTTGTCGCAGTGCATGGTGATAGAGTTGTAGTCTCTATGCCCAAGTCTCTTAACAGGTTCCTGATCCAAATGAGCTCACTAGTAAGCTTCCTCATTGCTCTATACTGCCTCAGCACTTGAACATGATACTATCTTCTGCTTCTTGCTCTTCCAAGTGACTAAGTTGCCTCCAATAAAGGTGCAGTACCCAGTAGTTGATCTCCTATCAACCCTATCTCCTGCCCATCTGCATCACAATATGCAGTGATCTCAGTGCTTCCATTGCATCCCATCCAAACTCCTTGACCTGGTGCTTCTCTTAGATATCTCAAGATCCTCTCCACCATATTCCAGTGATGTATCTTGGTTTTTGCATGTGTTGACTGACTTGATTAACTGCAAACACACATCTGGTCTGGTGATGGTGAGGTAGATCAGCTTCCCAACCATTCTTCTATAGTGTTTGACATCTCCATAGGGTTTGTCTTCAAACTCCCCTCACGCAATACTTTATAGCCATCTTCAAGTGGAGTCTTTGCTACTCTTGCTCCAAGATCACCTGCCTCATTCAGCAAATCAAGAGTGTACTTTCTTTGGGATAAGAACAGTCCTTCTTGGATCTACATATCTCAATCCCTAGGAAGTACTTTAACTCCCCAAGTCTTTGATATCAAAAGATGTCTTAAGGAAAGCTTTAGTCAAGTTGATACCTTCCTTGTCACTGCCAGTGATGATAATATCATCCACATATACCAGAATGACCACAATGCCTTGTTGACTGGTTAGGGTGAAGAGGGTGTGATCAGCTTCAGACTTCACAAAACCTCTTCCATTGAGAGTTGTGCTCACTTGTGATACCAGGCTCTTGGTGATTGCTTCAAGCCATATATTGCCTTCTTCAATCTCAGAACATTCCCTGGTTTCACCATGTCTTCTAGACCAGGAGGAGGTCGATATACACTTCATCTTCCAACTCTCCTTGTAGAAAGGCATTCTTCACATCCATCCGCCATAGATCCCATTCTAAGTTGACAGCAATTGATAGAAGAATCCTTATAGTATGCAGCTTGCCACTGTGCAAAAGTATCCGTGATAATCTTCACCATAGACTGAGTGTATCCTCTTGCAACCAGCCTTGTCTTCTTCCTCTCTGGCTTTCCATTAGCTCCATACTTGATGGTGTATAGAAGGCTGCTTGTCACCGCTCTCTTGCCTTTGGGAAGCTCAGTCTCAAACCATGTATCATTCTTGATCATAGCACCCATCTCATCTCCAACAGATGCTCTCCACTCCTCATGTTGCATAGCCTCTTCATATGATCTTGGAATGTATTCCTTATCCAATTCCCCAATGAATACTTGATGCTCTTCTCGATATTGGGCAAGGGAGCATACTGCACTTATTGATGAGCCACTGCTTCAAAGATTGAAATATACTCTTGTGTTGATCCAGTTTGATGCAGGTTTCTTGATCCTTGTACTTCTCCTAAGTGTCCGGACCTGATGTATATCCTCACCGAGACTGAATCTTGTTGCCTTTCATCCCGATCATGAACTTCTATCATGAGCCTCGCGGCCAAGATCAGATTTATCAGATCGATTCATGTTGATTCCCTTCAGATCGATGAATGGTTTCCGATTCCTTCAGCTACATCAACTCCATTTTCATCAATCACATTTTCTGACCAGATGCAGCTTCAGATGGCGTGCTCTTGTGTCCTGATTCCTTGAGGCATGTTAATACCAAGACTCTCCAATATCCTCCAGAGATTGGTGGCATTGTCTGATGGTTGAGACAGATCCTTCAATTCATTCCAACTCTTTTCCTCATAATACCCCTTTGTTTCCAAAAACTTCACATCTCTTGATATTAGAACTCTTCTTGCCACTGGATCATAGCATTTATACCCCTTTTGTGTTGGAGAATAACCAATGAGCATAGCCTTTGAGCTTCTAGCATCAAGCTTATTCCTCTGTTCTCCTGGTACCAGTACAAAGCAATGCATCCAAACACACGCAAGTGATCCAGAGATGGCTTGCTCTTGTTGAGGACTTCAAAAGGAGAGAGGTCGCTGAGGACTTTAGTTGGAGTCCTATTGATCAGGTAGCAAGCAGACATCACAGCATCACCTGTAACCTCTTTGGGACATTCATGTGAAACATCATTGATCTAGCCACTTCCATCAGGTGCCGTTTTCCTCTCAGCAACTCCATTTTGCTGAGGAGTATAAGGACAGCTAGTTTGATGAATAATCCCATGTTGTGCTAGGTATTGCTTGAATGCTTGACTTGTGTACTCTCCACCATTATCTGACCTGAGAATCTTCAACTTAGCACTGAAATGGTTGGCAACATGAGACTGAAAATTCTTGAAGGCTTCCAAGACTCGCCCTGGGATCGTATCAGTGTCACCCATGTGTACTTGGACTTCTCATCAATGAAGGTGACAAAGTATTTATGATTTTCTGGACATACAAGGAGCAGTCCACACATCAGAGTGAACCAGGTCGAAACACTTCTCATAGATAGTGCTAGACCTTGGAAAGACTGTCTCGCATGCTTCCCCATGATGCAAGCTTCACACTCATCATTCTTAAAGACCACTCCAGGAAGCATCAGATTTAAAGCTCTAGTATGAGGATGTCCCAATCTAGCATGCCATATGGTGCTCTCAACTCCAGTAAATGTACTGCCCATGCAAAATGAAGAAGCAGATTCAGATAGCTTAGTCTTCAAGATGATATAGTTCCTGATGGCTGTGACCTTTTCCAATAACATGCCCTGTCTTTAAGTCTTGAAACTCAACCTCATCTGGTCTGAAGACAACCTGACAACTCAGATCAACAGTAGCCTTCCTCACAGATAGCAAATTAGATGTAAACCGAGGCATATATAAGGCAGTAGATTCCTATCAAACAACCTAAGGTTCCTATCCCTTCTATCTTCACCTTATCACCATTTGCTATAATAACATTCCCTGAGGCAGGCTGGATATCACTGATCAAGTTCCTATCACTAATCATGTGATGGCTAGCTCCTGAATCTATAATAATGGGTTTAGAGTCAAAAGAGTGTATACCAGCCTCCTTTGGTGAGATAAGGGCCTTGGCAGCTTTGATAAAGGAATCAAGGTCTCTTCTGGTCGCTGGACCATCAGGGTTACTCCTCCATGTTCCTCCTTCAGTTGAATCTCCACTGAGAGCTGAATACATTGTTCTTCCTGAATCACTTGGTGCTCAAACTCCTTGAGCTTAAATGTATTAGCTTGCTTCTCAAGGAACATACATCTTCAAGATCAGGAAGCTTCCTTTCTAAGGAAATAATTTATCAGATTGTTGTAGGATGAATCCGTGCTTATGAGAAAGTCAAGAACCTGTCTTGCTCATACACGCTTGGAGACTCTCCCATAGATTACCATAACCAGTTTGAAGACTCTCCCATAGATGCTTGGCAGTTTTAAAGTGTGAGTAAGCCTCAAAGATTGATTCTGACAGAGAATTATGAATGATCTCAAGTGTTAACCGGTCTTCTTGAACCCACTTGTCTTCATTCTTCAGGTCATGTGCTGGTTCCTCCACTTGAGCCATCCTTTGAAGCTTCAGCCTTTATAATATGGCTGTCCCAAAGTCCATGACTCCCAAGGTAACTCTGGCAACTCTTGACCACACCAGATAATTAGAACCCTCAAGGGTTACTGGAATAAAAATTCTTGACTCCATTTCCATGGCTGGTTTTCTTTTATCCATTGGACAAAGATAAAGGAACCAGAAAGGATATGAATCTAGAAATTGGAGAATATAATTTCCAACAGAGAGAAGAGTATAAGAACTCAGATTAAATAAGGAATTTATGGAAATAGAAGAAGGTACGAGAGGATTTAAATCCAAAGAAAGTGAAAACAAAGTCGAAAACACAGAGTGAGAAAATAAGAGTGAATTTATGAAGATATGAAGAACAGAGAGGTCTCAAGAGCTAGAGCTCGATACCATGTGAGAATAAGAGATTTATAGGTAGTTTATTGCTGGAAACTCAAGAAAGTACTGCTGGAAACTCAAGAACATGAAGAACAAGAGAGAGAGAGGAAGAGAGAGAGTGGATTTCAAATTGAGAGAGAGAAGGAGAATAATTCCTTAGATTAATTCATTCTGGATGTTTACAATATATAGGCAACTTGCCTAACATAAAAGACAAGCAAAAGAGTAAAATAATAAGCAAGAGGACAACACACCGGTGGAGAGATAGTGACAGGTCCTCGAACAAATACGATCTTATGCGTAACATGTGATCTCCTTATTTAAATCCATTCAAACTCTTGCAGCTGGTCAACCAAACCCCCAACGCCTCTTTGGCTCATGAGGCATGTCTTTGGGACGCAGGTTACCTTCCTTGACTTGCAATCCAAGCTAGGTTACAATAGGAGAGTTGTACGGACAGACTTCACTTCTTCTCTTCAAACCGTGTGCTCATCTCTTCTTCATATCAACACTGCCTTATTGCTTCTTCATCTCAACAAGTTCATCCTGTTCTTCAGCTGTTCATCATTTCCAGCTCCAGAAATTGCCAAAAATGGAAAGGTGATTTCGACCAAGAAGATGAAGAAGGAGAACCTCATTCCAGTGACCCTAGAGGGTCCTAACTATCTTTATGGTCAAGAGTGGCCAGAGTTATCTGGGAAGTCATGGACTTTGGGACAGCCACATCATGGAGGCTGAAACTTCAAAGAGGATGGCTCTAGAGGATAGTCAGGCTACTTGCCTGAAGCATGAAGACAAGTGGGTTCAAGAGGAACATCAAGCACTTGGAATTATACACAGATCTCTGTCTGAACAGATCTTGGAGGATCATTATCATCTCAAAACCGCCAAGAATCTATGGGAGAAGCTTCAAAATGTTTATGGAAATCTATGGGAGAGTCTTCAAGCTGCTATGAGCAAGACAAAATTTTCAGTCTTCCTAAACCTGGATTCACCCTACAATAGTCTGATAAGTCATATCATCCAAGAAAGGAAGCTTCCAAGTTCCCACGAAGCCAGCCGAGTACACTTAAGCTCAAGGAGTTTGAGCATCAAGTAATGAAGGAAGAACCATGTATTCTGCATTATGTGGTGATTCTAATGAAGGAGGAACATGGAGGAGTATGGCAGGGGCGACCACCCTGATGGCCCAGTGACCAGAAGAGACTTTGATTCCTTTATAAGAGCTGCCAAGGCCCTTATCTCACCCGTGGAGGTTGGTAAAAATTCTCCGACTCTAAACCCATTATCATAGATTCAGGAGCTAGCCATCACATGATTAGTGATAGGAACCTGGTTAGTAATATCAAACCTGCCTCAGGGAATGTGCTTATAGCAAATGGTGATAAGGTTAGGATAGAAGGGATAGGAACCTTAGGCTGTTTGATAAAGAATCAACCGCCTTGTATATGCCTCAGTTCACATCAAATTTGCTATCAGTGAAAAGAGCAACCATTGATCTGAATTGTCAAGTTGTCTTTAGACCTGATGAGGTTGAGTTTCAAGACTTGAAGACAGGGCAGGTTATTGGTAGAGGGCACAGCCATCGATCTGTATCACCAGAGAAGACTAAGATATCGGTGCATCGCCGCTCACTGCCTGATCAGTGATTCTAATGGGGTTGAGAGCACCATATGGCACTCTAGATTGGGACATCCCCATACTAGAGCCTTGAACTTGATGCTTCCGGTATGGTGTTTCAAAATGATGAATGTGAGGCATGTATCTTGGGAAAGCATTGTAGGACAGTCTTTCCAAGGTCTAGACTAGCTATGAGAAGTGTTTCGACCTGATTCATTCTGATGTGTGGACAGCACCTTGTATTTCCAGAGAGAATCACAAGTACTTTGTCACCTTCATTGATGAGAAGTCAAAATACACATGGGTGACTCTGATTCAGACAAAAGACCGGTGTCGGAGGCATTCAAGAACTTCCATAACCATGTTTCCAACCATTTCAATGCCAAGTTGAAGATTCTCAGGTCTGATAATGGTGGAGAGTACACTAGTCAAGCATTCAAGCAATATCTAGCTCAGCATGGGATCATTCAGCAAACTAGCTGTCCTTACACACCACAACAAAATGGAGTGGCTGAGAGGAAAATAGACATCTGATGGAGGTGGCCAGAAGTATGATGTTCCATACAAGTGTAGCTAAAGGTTTTGGGAGATGCAGTGTGATGCATGCATTGATCAACCGATTCCAACCAGAATCCTTCAAGACAACTCTCCATTTGAGGTATTGAATAAAACCAGACCATCTATTGATCATATGCGTGTATTTGGGTGTCTTTGCTTTGTCTTGATACCAGGAGAGCAAAGAAATAAGCTAGAGGCCAAGAGTACAAGAGCTATGTTCATTGGCTACTCTCCAAACCAAAAGGGTTATAGTGTTATGAACCAGAAACTAGGAGAGTTCTGTGTCTCGAGATGTGAAGTTTGTGGAATCTAGAGGATACTACAACAACAAAGATTGGAGTGATCTTGAGAATCTATCACAATCAACCTCAGATAGAGCAAGCAATCTTAGACGGTAATGGAGAGCATTGGGATCAGTATACCTATGGAGAAGAAAGGTACTGGATCAGATGAGACTAGGCAAGCTCCCACTCAGTCTAGTGAAGCTGAGACCAACACTGATGAGTCTGAGGGTCAGGAAGTTCCTCACCTTGACCATGAGGGGGGCAACAACAATACTGAGCCAATCCATGATCAAGATGAGCAACAAGATCAAGAGGATCAAGAAGCACCAGTGGTGAATGAGAACCAGACTTTGGCAAATGAAGAGGAGGTTCAACATGAAGAACCACAACCAGTACTAAGGAGGAGTACTAGGATCAAACGACCGGCTTCTAATTGATCAACACAAGGGTTTACTTCAACAGCCAAGCAGTTGCTCATCCCACTCAAGCAACATGCCCCTTGCTCAATATCCTATGGATCATCAAGCTTTCACCACTAATCTTGATGAGGCGTACATACCAAGGTCATATGAAGAGGCTATGGCAATCAAGGAATGGAGAGATTCAGTAGGAGATGAGATGGGTGCTATGGAGAAGAATGGAACCTGGTTTGAAACCGAGCTTCCCAAAGGCAAAAGGCTGTTACTAGCATGCTGTTGTTCACAATTAAGTACTTAGCCAATGGGAAACCTGAAGGAAGAAGACAGGCTGGTAGCAAGAGGCTACACTCAAGTATATGGTGAGGACTATCTTGAAACCTTTGCACCAGTGGCAAAGCTTCACACCATAAGGATTGTGTTATCTCTGCTGTAAATTTGGAATGGGACCTTGGCAAATGGATGTCAAGAATGCATTTCTACAAGGAGAGCTAGAAGATGAGGTATACATGCGTCCACCACCTGGTATGGAAGGCATGGTTAAACCAGGCAATGTTTTGAGGCTTAGGAAAGCAATCTATGGTCTGAAGCAATCCCCAAGAGCCTGGTACCACAAGCTAAGCACAACTCTTAATGGAAGAGGTTTTGGAAATCTGGCTGATCATACCCTATTCACTCAGACCAGCCAGCAAGGAATCATTGTTATTCTTATCTATGTGGATGATATCATCATCACAGGCAGTGATAAAGAGGGATCAACTCAACCAAAGCATTCCTCAAGACAACATTTGACATCAAGGACTTGGGAGAGCTCAAGTACTTTCTAGGGATTGAGATGTGTAGGTCCAAGGAAGGGTTGTTCCTGTCCCAAAGAAAATACACTCTTGATCTGTTAAAAGAAGCTGGGGATCTTGGTGGTAGAGCTGCAAAGCTTCTAGAGGAGGGATACAAAGTGATGCGAGGGGAGTATGAAAACAAGGCTTATGGAGATGTGAAGCACTATAGAGGATGGTGGGAAAACTCATATATCTCACTATCACAAGACCAGATGTGTGCTTGCAGTTAACCAAGTGAGCCAGCATATGCAAGCTCCTAAGATGCACCATTGGAACATGGTTGAAAGAATTTTGAGGTACTTAAGAGCTACACAAGGCCAAGGAGTGTGGATGGGTTGCAACAAGAGCACGGAGATAGTTGGCTATTGTGATGGATTGGGCTGGAGATAGGATAGACAGGAGGTCTACAACCGCTATTGCACCTTTATTGGAGGTAATTTGGTAACATGGAAGAGCAAGAAGCAGAAGGTGGTTTCATGCTCAAGTGCTGAGGCAGAGTATGAGCCATGAGAAAGCTTACGCAGCTGATTTGGATCAAGGGCTGCTTAAGGACTTGGGAATTGAGACTACAACACATAACCATGCACTGTGATAACCAGGCTGCTATACACATTGCTAGTAACTCAGTCTTCCATGAGAGAACCAAACACATTGAAGTGGACTGCCACAAGGTTAGACAAGCAGGGAACGAAGGTGATATTGCCATGCTTAACAAGGAGTGAAGACCAGCTAGCTGATATCTTCACAAAGGCAGCAAGCACTAAGGTTTGTGAGCTCATCCATCCGAGATTGGCTCATAGACCTCTCATGTCATGATCTCTCCTCCATGGAGTAATCTACTTTTTCCTTGGCTTGGTTTTTGTCCCATTGGGTTTTACCTAGCTAAGGTTTTAATGAGGGATTGCTTCAGGCTTAAGCTTGACTTGTTCCACATGGTCAAGCTTGAGGGGAGTGTTGACATGAAGAATAAAATGAGCATTCTAGTGTAAAGGAGACAAGGAAGGTTGATCGGATAAAAGAGGAAGCAAAAGAGGTGGTCCTGCACAGTTTAGGTTTGATGAGCTAAACCTAACTTCCTAAGCAAGCTTCTCTTGCCTTGGTCCAGAGACACAGAAACACATACTTAAATGCTATTCATGTCGGCCAGAAGGAAAAGATGTTGGAGAAGTTTGAACCAAGAAGACCACATGTGGGAGTGCAAGGACCTGTCGCTTTTTGGTCTGGCCAAGATATCTTGTCCCTTTGTGCTCGAAAGCCAGACCTTATTTTATTGTTTAAGCCCTCTTGTCTTTGGCTATTTATGTGATGTATCTTGGACCATTTCAACTAAGGAAATCATATCTCTCCTTCTCTCTCTCTCTTGCACGAATCTCTCACTCTCTCTCCCTCGTTTTGGTGTTCTTCATATTTCCAGCCATAAACTCTGTCTAAATCTCTCTTAAACTCTCACTAAATCTCTAAATCTCACAGCCAGCCTGTCCTGCTCTCAAGGCCCTCATCCTCTCAACTCCGAATGATCAGGTGAAGGCTTGCTGCTGCAAGGAGTAACCCGGTAAGTCCTCATGGTAAATGGGTGAAGTTCACTTCCTAGACGGTCATGTGTACGATCCCACATCCGTACAGCCTGCCCTAGTTTCACTTCACCCATTTCTCTTCCAAAGATATAACCTGATTGATCCTTTCATCGTCCATCCGCATGCCGCATTACCATCCTGCATACTGCATACAGCACCCTAAGTTTGCACTCACATCTCTTCTTCTCCTTATGATCCCAACACTCCATATCTTCTCATATCAAGGTGAAACCTCTTCAACACTTCCTCAAGTTGACCATATGGAACAAGTCAGCTTGACAGCCATGAGATCTTCCTCATTAAAACCTCACCAAGGAAAACCCATTGGGACAAAACCTTGATGAGGGAAAAGAGTAAAGATCTCATGACTCAAGGGGATCAGCTCTTCTTCTTCCCTAGATCAATGAGGCCCAGCGGATGTGAATGGACTCCATTGTCTTCTGCCTTGCTGCTTTCGTAGAAAACACATCAGCCAGCTGGTCTTCACTTCTCGGTATAACAAGGTAAGATCACCTAAGCACTATCATCTCCTTACTTTGTGGCAGTCAACTTGGTTCTCTCATGGAAGACAGAGTTGGATGCAATGTGGATTGCAGCCTGGTTGTCACAGTGCATACATTTGATCAATCTCCAAGTGCTTCAGTATCCCTTGATCCAAACCAGCTCGCTTGTCATTTCAAGATGGCTCTCATACTCAGCTTCTGCACTTGAACATGAGACCACCTTCTGCTTCTTGCTCTTCCAAGTGACTAAGTTCCACCAATGAATGTGCAATAGCCAGTAGTTGATCTTCATCCGATCTATCTCCTGCCCAATCTGCATCACAATAGCCTACCACTTCTCGTGTTTCAAGGTAAACCCATCCACACACCAAGTTCTTGTGTTCCATTCAGATACATAAGCAATCTCCTACCATGCTACCAACAATGATTCTTTTTGAACTTGCATATGCTGGCTCAATTCGGATTCAAAAGCAAAGCAAATACGCCCTAGTAATGGTCAATAGATTAGCTTACCCACTAGCTTTCTATAAAGCTTTGGATCATGAAATGGCTTGTTGTCTTCAAGCTCCCTCACGGGTGAATGTTGAGATGAAGAAGAAATAAGGCAGTGTTGATATGAAGAAGAGATGAGCACACGTTTGAAGAGAAGAAGTGAAGTCGTCCATACAACTCTCCTATTGTAACCTAGCTTGGATTGCAAGTCAAGGAAGGTAACCTGTGTCCCAAAGACATGCCTCATGAGCCAAAGAGACGGGGGTTTGGTTGACCAGCTGCAAGAGTTTGAATGGATTTAAATAAGGAGATCACATGTTCTCGTGATAAGACTGTATTTGTTCAGACTGCCACTATCTCTCCACCAGTGTGTTGTCCTCTTGCTTATTATTTTACTCTTTGCTTGTCTTTTATGTTAGGCAAGTTGCCTATATTGTAAACATCCAGAATGAATTAATCTAAGGAATTATTCTCCTTCTCTCATTTCGAAATCCACTCTCTTCCCTCTCTCTTTTCTTCATGTTCTTGAGTTTCCAGCAGTACTTTCTTGAGTTTCCAGCAATAAACTACCTATAAATCTCTTATTCTCACATGGTATCAGAGCTCTAAGCTCTTGAGACCTCTCTGTTCTTCATATCTTCCGCAAATTCACTCTTATTTTCTCACTGTTTTCTGACTTTGTTTTCACTTTGCTGGATTTAAATCCTCTGCATTCTCTTCTATTTCCATAAATTCCTAATTTAATCTGAGTTCTTATACTCTTCTCTCTGTTGGAAATTATATTCTCCAATTTCTAGATTCATATCCTTTCTGGTTCCTTTATCTTTGTCCAATGGATAAAAGAAAACCAGCCATGGAAATGGAGTCAAGAATTTTTATTCCAAGAACCCTTGAGGGTTCTAATTATCTGTGTGGTCAAGAGTTGCCAGAGTTACCTTGGGGAGTCATGGACTTTGGGACAGCCATATTATAAAGGCTGAAGCTTCAAAAGGATGGCTCAAGTGGAGGAACCAGCACATGACCAAGAATGAAGACAAGTGGGTTCGAAGACCAGTTAACACTGAGATCATTCATAATTCTCTCAGAATCAATCTTGAGGCTTACTCACACTTTAAAACTGCCAAGCATCTATGGGGAGTCTTCAAACTGGTTATGGTAATCTATGGGAGAGTCTCCAAACTGTGTATGAGCAAGTGTTCTTCAGCCTTTCATAAGCCCGGATTCATCCTACAACAATCTGATAAATTATTTCCAGAAAGGAAGCTTCCTGATCTTGAAGATGTATGTTCCTTGAGAAGCAAGCCTAATACATTTAAGCCCAAGGAGTTTGAGCACCAAGTGATTCAAGGAAGAACAATGTATTCAGCTCTCGTGGAGATTCAACTGAAGGAGGAACATGGAGGAGTAACCCTGATGGTCCAGCGACCAGAAGAGACCTTGATTCCTTTATCAAAGCTGCCAAGGCCCTTATCTCACCAAAGGAGGCTGGTATACACTCTCTTGACTCTAAACCCATTATTATAGATTCGGAGCTAGCCATCACATGATTAGTGATAGGAACTTGATCGATATCCAGCCTGCCTCAGGAATGTTATTATAGCAAATGGTGATAAGGTGAAGATAGAAGGATAGGGAACCTTAGGTTGTTTAGGAATCTATCCTATATATGCCTCCTTACATCTAATTTGCTATCTCGTGAGGAAGGCTACTGTTGATCTGAGTTGTCGTTGTCTTCGACCAGATGAGGTTGAGTTTCAAGACTTAAAGACAGGCATGTTATTGGAAAAGGTCACAGCCATCAGAACTATATCATCTTCGAAGACTAAGCTATCTGAATCGCTTCTTCATTTTGCATGGTCAGTACATCTACTGGAGTTGAGAGCACCATATGGCATGCTAGATTGGGACATCCTCATACTAGAGCTTTAAATCTGATGCTTCCTGAGTGGTCTTTAAGAATGATGAGTGTGAAGCTTGCATCTTGGGAAGCATTGCAGGACAGTCTTTCCAAGGTCTAGCACTATCTATGAGAAGTGTTTCGACCACTCGATGTGTGGACTGCTCCTTGTATGTCCAGAGAAAATCATAAATACTTTGTCACCTTCATTGATGAGAAGTCCAAGTACACATGGGTGACATGATACAGTCTAAGGACGAGTCTTGAAGCCTTCAAGAATTTTCAGTCTCATGTTGCCAACCATTTCAGCTAAGTTGAAGATTCTCAGGTCGATAATGGTGGAGAGTACACAAGTCAAGCATTCAAGCAATACCTGGCACAACATGGGATTATTCATCAAACTAGCTGTCTTATACTCCCCAGCAAAATGGAGTTGCTGAGAGGAAGAACAGCACCTGATGGAAGTGGCTAGATCAATGATGTTTCACATGAATGTCCCAAAGAGGTTCTGGAGTGATGCTGTGATGTCTGCTTGCTACCTGATCAATAAGACTCCAACTAAAGTCCTCAACGACCTCTCCTTTGAAGTCCTCAACAAGAGCAAGCCATCTCTCGATCACTTGCGTGTTTGGATGCATTTGCTTTGTACTGGTACCAGAGAACAGAGGAATAAGCTTGATAGAAGCTCAAAGGCTATGCTCATTGGTTATTCTCCAACACAAAAGGTATAAATGCTATGATCCAGTGGCAAGAAGAGTTCTAATATCAAGAGATGTGAAGTTTTGGAAACAAAGGGTATTATGAGGAAAAGAGTTGGGATGAATTGAAGGATCTGTCTCAACCATCAGACAATGCCACCAATCTCTGGAGAATATTGGAGAGTCTTGGTATTAACATGCCTCAAGGGAATCAGGACACAAGAGCACATACTGAAGCTGCATCTGGTCCGAAAATGTGATTGATGAAAATGGAGTTGATGTAGCTGAAGGAATCAGGAAACCATTCATCATGATCCTGAAGGGGAATCAACATGAATCTGATACTGATAAATCTGAAACTGGCACAGAGGCTCATGATAGAGAAGTTCATGATCAGGATGAAAGGCAACAAGATTCAGTCTCGTGAGGATATACATCAGGTCCGCACACTTAGGAGAAGTACAAGGATCAAGAAACCGCATCAAACTGGATCAACACAAGAGTATATTTCAATGCTGGCAGTGGCTCATCCAATAAGTGCAGTATGCTCCCTTGCCCAATATCCAAGAGCATCAAGTATTCATTGGGGAATGGATCAGGAATACATTCCAAGATCATATGAAGAGGCTATGCAACATGAGGAGTGGAGAGCATCCGTTGGAGATGAGATGGGTGCTATGATCAAGAATGATACATGGTTTGAGACTGAGCTTCCCAAAGGCAAGAGAGCAGTGACAAGTCACTTCTATACACCATCAAGTATGGAGCTAATGGAAAGCCAGAGAGGAAGAAGACAAGGCTGGTTGCAAGAGGATACACTCAGGTCTATGGTGAAGATTATCGGATACTTTTGCACCAGTGGCAAAGCTGCATACTATAAGGATTCTTCTATCAATTGCTGTCAACTTAGAATGGGATCTATGGCAGATGGATGTGAAGAATGCCTTTCTACAAGGAGAGTTGGAAGATGAAGTGTATATGCGACCTCCTCCTGGTCTAGAAGACATGGTGAAACCAGGAATGTTCTGAGATTGAAGAAGGCAATATATGGCTTGAAGCAATCACCAAGAGCCTGGTATCACAAGCTGAGCACAACTCTCAATGGAAGAGGTTTGTGAAGTCCAAGCTGATCACACCCTCTTCACCCTAACCAACAAGGCATTGTGGTCATTCTGGTATATGTGGATGATATTATCATCACTGGCAGTGACAAGGAAGGTATCAACTTGACTAAAGCTTTCCTTAAGACATCTTTTGATATCAAAGACTTGGGGAGTTAAAGTACTTCCTAGGATGAGATATGTAGATCCAAAGAAGGACTGTTCTTATCCCAAAGAAAGTACACTCTTGATTTGCTGAATGAGGGTGATCTTGGAGCAAGAGTAGCAAAGACTCCACTTGAAGATGGCTATAAAGTATTAAGGAGGGTGAGTTTGAAGACAAACCCTATGGAGATGTCAAACACTATAGAAGAATGGTTGGGAAGCTGATCTACCTCACCATCACCAGACCAGATGTGTGTTTTGCGTTAATCAAGTCAGTCAACACATGCAAAACCCAAGATACATCACTGGAATATGGTGGAGAGGATCTTGAGATATCTAAGAGAAGCACCAGGTCAAGGAGTTTGGATGGGATGCAATGGAAGCACTGAGATCACTGGATATTGTGATGCAGATTGGGCAGGAGATAAGGTTGATGAGATCAACTACTGGTACTGCACCTTTATTGGAGGCAACTTAGTCACTTGGAAGAGCAAGAAGCGAAGATAGTATCATGTTCAAGTGCTGAGGCAGAGTATAGAGCAATGAGGAAGCTTACTAGTGAGCTCATCTGATCAGGAACCTGTTAAGAGACTCGGAGCATAGAGACTACAACTCCTATCACCATGCACTCGACAACCAGGCTGCCATTCAAATAGCATCCAACAGTATGTTCCATGAGAGGACTAAACACATAGAAGTGGATTGCCACAAAGTGAGACAAGCAAGGGAGCAACAAATCATCCTACCTTGCTACACTAGAAGTGAAGACCAGCTGGCTGACATTTTCACAAAGGCAGCAAGCAGCAAAGTCTATGAGTTCATCCATTCAAATCTTGGACTCATAGAACTCACATCTAAATGAATTTCCTATCATGGAGACTTCTACTTTTTCCTTGGTGTGTTTTTGTCCCACTGGGTTTTGCACATCAAGGTTTTAATGAGGGAAGTTCTTCATGATTCCAAGCTTGACTGGTTCCCAAAGTCAAGCTTGAGGGGAGGTTGAGATGAAGAAGAAATAAGGCAGTGTTGATATGAAGAAGAGATGAGCACACAGTTTGAAGAGAAGAAGTGAAGTCTGTCCATACAACTCTCCTATTGTAACCTAGCTTGGATTGCAAGTCAAGGAAGGTAACCTGTGTCCCAAAGACATGCCTCATGAGCCAAAGAGACGTTGGGGTTTGGTTGACCAGCTGCAAGAGTTTGAATGGATTTAAATAAGGAGATCACATGTTCTCGCATAAGATCTGTATTTGTTCAGACTGTCACTATCTCTCCACCAGCAGGTTGTCCTCTTGCTTATTATTTTACTCTTTGTTTGTTTTTTATGTTAGGCAAGTTGCCTATATATTGTAAACATCCAGAATGAATTAATCTAAGGAATTATTCTCCTTCTCTCTCATTTCGAAATCCACTCTCTCTCTCCTCTATCTCTTGTTCTTCATGTTCTTGAGTTTCCAGCAGTACTTTCTTGAGTTTCCAGCTACCTATAAATCTTTATTCACACCTTATACCCATCTTCCATGGGCATTTTGGCTGTCTTTTCTCCATAAGCACCTGCATCTTTCAAAGATCAAGTGTATATTTCCTTTGAGAATGAATGCTTCCTTAGCTCTACATAACTCAATGCCAAGGAAGTATTTCATCTCTCCCAAATCTTTAATCTCAAACACAGATTTAAGGAATTCCTTAGAGCCTTGATACCATCTTTATCACTACCGCTGATGATGATATCATCAACATACACAAGAAGAACAATAATACCTGCTGGTGTGACAAGTGTGAAGAGGTGATCAAGCCTGACTTCCTCAATCCTCTTCCATTCAAGGTAGTGCTGAGTTTGTGATACCAAGCTCTAGGTGATTGCTTAAGGTCAGATAGCTTTCTTTAGCCTCAAGACATTGCCCTTCTTCACTAAGTGCTCAAGACCAGGAGGTGGATGCATAAACCTCATCTTCAAGCTCTCCTTGTAGGAGCATTCTTTACATCCATTTGCCAGAGATCCCACTCAAGATTCACAGCTAGAGAGAGTACAATCCGAATGGTATAGCTTCGAGCTGGCAAAGGTGCAAATGTATCAATGTAGTCCTCTCCATATGTTTCAGTAAAACCCCTGCTACCAGCCTTGTTCTCATACCATCTATCTGTCCATTTGAAGATACTTGATAGTGAAGATCCACCTACTAGACACAGCTCTCTCTTCCTTTGGCAAAGCACTTCATACCATGTATCATTTTTGATCATAGCATCAGCCTCAAAGATTACCGATCTCTCCACTCAGATCAGCATTGCCTCTTCATAGCTTCTTGGGACATAGCTTTCATCTAAACTTACTTGAAAGGCATAATGCTCTTCCTGATAGCAAAGGAGCACACTTGAGAAGGATGCTCCACAGCCTGGGCATTGTAGTACACTCTCGTTTACCCAGTTGGAAGGATCCTTCCTTATCCGTGCTTCTCCTCAAAGCTGGCACTGTTGTTTGTTGTTGTTCACTTTGCACACCTTGCATTTCATCCTCCTCGTGCTTGCACTTGCACTTCTTCTGAACCACACTCGATCAGAATCTTCTTGATGATCTCTAGACTCCACGCCTGGACCACCACCTTGATCATGAAAGCTGTGAGCTCACTTCACTTGAACTCTCTCCCATTCTTGGTTAAGAGTTTCTCATTCACCGCCTCTCATGATCAAGGGTGGGGACATGAATACATCGTAGCAGCACTCCCTTTGACACCATCAGCAGCAGTAGTAGGCCTTCCTGGTCTACTTCCTCCACTTTGGCCTGGTTCATATTAATCCCAAGGTTCTCCAAGATTGTCCTCAAGATACACCGGCTCTATCCAAGTTAAATCCTTCGTGATCTCCCCTGCTCCTTTCTTCATAGTAGCCCCTTTCTTCTACAAACTTCACTTCTCTCGAGACCATTACCCTCCTAGTGTCTTCATCATAGCATTTGTATCCTTTCTGACTTGAGGAGTATCCAATAAACATAGCTTTGGTGCTTTTGGCTTCATGCTTGTTTCTCAATTCACCGTGAACCATGACATAGCAAAGACACCCAAAGACCTTAAGGTGAGTCAGTACTGGCTTGTACTTGTTGAGCACCTCAAATGGCTAATTTCCCATGCAACACAAGAGTAGGTGTTCTATTGATCAAGTAACAAGCAGTAACCACAGATCACCCGAATCTTTTAGAACATTGGCCTGAAACATCATGGATCTTGCAACTCCATTAAGTGCCTTTTCTTCCTCTCAGCCACTCCATTTTGCTGTGGAGTGTAAGGACAACTAGTTTGATGAAGAATGCCACCGAGATGTGTTCCTGAATGCATTGCCCTGTACTCTCCTCCATTATCGACTGAAAATCTTGATCTTGGCTTGATAATGGTTAGTCACATATGATTGAAAATTTTAAATGCATCAAGCACCCTATCTTTGGTTGGAATTAAAGTTAACCAGGTGTATTTGGATTTTTCATCAATGAAAGTGACATAATATTTTGATTTTCCCTAGATAAGCAAGGAGCAGTCCAAACATCGAGTGCACAAGATCAAAACACTTATCATAGATAGTAGAAGAGTTTGGAAAAACAGTTTTACAATCATTATTCTCAAAAGAAACACCTGGCAACATCAGTTTTAAAGCCTTATTATGAGGGTGTCCTAGTCTAGCATGCCACAATGCATTTTTGCTAAGACTAGTAGAAACAAGAAAAAGAGCAACTAAAATTTGAAACAAAGCAAATGTATTCAGATTCTCAAGAACATAAAGATCTCCTTTGGTTTTCCCACTTCCCAAAGACTCTTGCTACTCTCAATATCCTGAAATTTCACACTGTTAGGACTGAAAATGACATTACAATTTAGATCAGTAGCACATTTCTTCACAGATAATAG
This sequence comes from Brassica carinata, assembly GCA_016771965.1. Lineage (NCBI taxonomy): Eukaryota > Viridiplantae > Streptophyta > Magnoliopsida > Brassicales > Brassicaceae > Brassica > Brassica carinata. The sequence continues at coordinate 37,681 of JAAMPC010000137.1, forward strand.
ATTAGAAGTGAAATCGCATATAAAGAGCTTTAGAGTCTTTATCAAACAGCTTGAGCTTTCCTATTCCTTTGATAGGAATTTTAGCACCATTTGCTATCATCACATTGCCATGGGCACTCAATGCTAGTGATCAGCTTAGTGTCACTAATCATATGATGAGATGCACCAGAGTCAACAATGAGAGGTTTATATGAACATGGAGATGACTTAGCAAGATGTGCAAGAATATTAGATGGCTTATATGTATGAGCAATCATATGCATGATCAATCCTATCAATATCACAATTTCTAAGATGATCATGTATGTTTATTGAACTATCAGTACTAGCAATCATGGATGCACCAAAGGAGTACCCAAAGGTGTTACCATTATCCTTGAAGAGTTTGATGAGAGCATCCAAGTCTGATCTCTTCAAGTACTCCATCATTGTTGCCTCGAGCTTAGAACCGCCAGATAAGCCACTAAGGACTTCCCATTGTCCACTTCCATCTCCTGATTCTTGCTTGAGCTACGCCACCATTAGCCTCTCCCAAATGTGCCTTTGCCTCCTTGTTGAACCTGCCGGTTTCAAATGTGGGTGAAGTATCCAGCATTGACTCTTTCTTGTGACCTTGCTTCTGCAATGATCACAGGCCCATTGAACTTCTCATACTTCCTGTGAGAATAAGAGATTTATAGGTAGTTTATTGCTGGAAACTCAAGAAAGTACTGCTGGAAACTCAAGAACATGAAGAACAAGAGAGAGAGAGGAAGAGAGAGAGTGGATTTCGAAATTGAGAGAGAGAAGGAGAATAATTCCTTAGATTAATTCATTCTGATGTTTATAATATATAGGCAACTTGCCTAACATAAAAAGACAAGCAAAAGAGTAAAATAATAAGCAAGAGGACAACACACCGTGGAGAGATAGTGACAGGTCCGAACAAATACGATCTTATGCGTAACATGTGATCTCCTTATTTAAATCCATTCAAACTTGCAGTTGGTCAACCAAACCCCCAACGCCTCTTTGGCTCATGAGGCATGTCTTTGGGACACAGGTTACCTTCCTTGACTTGCAATCCAAGCTAGGTTACAATAGAGAGCTGTAATGGACAGACTTCACTTCTCTCTTCAAACCGTGTGCTCATCTCTTCTTCATCAACATCTTCTCTCAAGCTTGACTTTGGGAACCAGTCAGCTTGGAATCATGAAGAACTTCCTCATTAAAACCTTGACGTGCAAAACCCAGCTGGGACAAAACACACCAAGGAAAAAGAGTAGAAGTCTCCATGATAGGAAAGTCATTTAGATGTGAGTTCTATGAGTCCAAGCTTTGAATGGATGAACTCACAGACTTTTCGCTTGCTGCCTTTGTGAAAATGTCAGCCAGCTGGTCTTCACTTCTAGTGTAGCAAGGTAGGATGATTTGTTGCTCCACCGCTTGTCTCACTTTGTGGCAATCCACTTCTATGTGTTTAGTCCTCTCATGGAACATACTGTTGGATGCTATATGAATGGCAGCCTGGTTGTCGCAGTGCATGGTGATAGAGTTGTAGTCTCTATGCCCAAGTCTCTTAACAGGTTCCTGATCCAGATGAGCTCACTAGTAAGCTTCCTCATTGCTCTATACTCTGCCTCAGACTTGAACATGATACTATCTTCTGCTTCTTGCTCTTCCAAGTGACTTCCCATGCCAATACTCCAGTAGTTGATCTCCTATCAACCCTATCTCCTGCCCAATCTGCATCACAATATCCAGTGATCTCTGCTTCCATTGCATCCCATCCAAACTCCTTGACCTGGTGCTTCTCTTAGATATCTCAAGATCCTCTCCACCATATTCCAGTGATGTATCTTGGTTTTGCATGTGTTGACTGACTTGATTAACTGCAAAACACACATCTGGTCGGTGATGGTGAGGTAGATCAGCTTCCCAACCATTCTTCTATAGTGTTTCACATCTCCATAGGGTTTGTCTTCAAACTCCCCTCACGCAATACTTTATAGCCATCTTCAAGTGGAGTCTTGCTACTCTTGCTCCAAGATCACTTGCCTCATTCAACAAATCAAGAGTGTACTTTCTTTGGGATAAGAACAGTCCTTCTTTGGATCTACATATCTCAATCCCTAGGAAGTACTTTAACTCCCCAAGTCTTTGATATCAAAAGATGTCTTAAGGAAAGCTTTAGTCAAGTTGATACCTTCCTTGTCACTGCTGATGATAATATCATCCATATACAGAATGACCACAATGCCTTGTTGACTTGTTAGGGTGAAGAGGGTGTGATCAGCTTCAGACTTCACAAAACCTCTTCCATTGAGAGTTGTGCTCAGCTTGTGATACCAGGCTCTTGGTGATTGCTTCAAGCCATATATTGCCTTCTTCAATCTCAACATTCCCTGGTTTCACCATGTCTTCTAGACTGTGAGGAGGTCGATATACACTTCATCTTCCAACTCTCCTGTAGAAAGGCATTCTTCACATCCATCCGCCATAGATCCCATTCTAAGTCGACACAGAATTGATAGAAGAATCCTTATAGTATGCAGCTTCACACTGGTGCAAAAGTATCCAGATAATCTTCACCATAACCTGAGTGTATCCCTCTTGCAACCAGCCTTGTTTCTTCCTCTCTGGCTTTCCATTAGCTCCATACTTGATGGTGTATTAAGGCTTGTCACTGTTTCTTGCCTTTGGGAAGCTCAGATCAAACCATGTATCATTCTTGATCATAGCACCCATCTCATCTCCAACAGATGCTCTCCACTCCTCATGTTGCATAGCCTCTTCATATGATCTTGAATGTATTCCTGATCCAATTCCCCAATGAATACTTGATGCTCTTCTGGATATTGGGCAAGGGAGCATACCGCACTTATTGATGAGCCACCGCTTCAGCATTGAAATATACTCTTGTGTTGATCCATTGATGCAGGTTTCGATCCTTGTACTTCCTGTCCGGACCTGATGTATATCCTCACCGAGACTGAATCTTGTTGCCTTTCATCCTGATCATGAACTTCTATCATGAGCCTCTCGGCCAAGATCAGATTTATCAGATCGATTCATGTTGATTCCCCTTCAGATCGGATGAATGGTTTCCGATTCCCTTCAGCTACATCAACTCCATTTTCATCAATCACATTTTCTGACCAGATGCAGCTTCAAGATGGCGTGCTTTGTGTCCTGATTCCCTTGAGGCATGTTAATACCAAGACTCTCCAATATCCTCCCAGATTGGTGGCATTGTCCTGATGGTTGAGACAGATCCTTCAATTCATCCCAACTCTTTTCCTCATAATACCCTTTGTTTCCAAAAACTTCACATCCCTTGATATTAGAACTCTTTCGCCATGGATCATAGCATTTATACCTTTTGTGTGGAGAATAACCAATGAGCATAGCCTTGAGCTTCTAGCATCAAGCTTATTCCTCTGTTCTCCGGTACCAAGACAAAGCAAATGCATCCAAACACACGCAAGTGATCCAGAGATGGCTTGCTTCTTGTTGAGGACTTCAAAAGGTCGCTGAGGACTTTAGTTGGAGTCCTATTGATCAGGTAGCAAGCGGACATCACAGCATCACTCCGTAACCTCTTTGGGACATTCATGTGAAACATCATTGATCTAGCCACTTCCATCGTGCCGTTCTTCCTCTCGCAACTCCATTTTGCTGAGGAGTGTAAGGACAGCTAGTTTGATGAATAATCCCATGCTGTGCTAGGTATTGCTTGAATGCTTGACTTGTGTACTTCCACCATTATCCGACTGAATCTTCAACTTAGCAATGAAATGGTTGGCAACATGAGACTGAAAAATTGAAGGTTTCCAAGACTCGCCCTGGGATCGTGACGTCACCCATGTGTACTGGACTTCTCATCAATGAAGGTGACAAAGTATTTATGATTTTCTCTCGACATACAAGGAGCAGTCCACACATCGAAAGTGAACCAGTGTCAAACACTTCTCATAGATAGTGCTAGCCTTGGAAAGACTGTCCCGCAATGCTTCCCCAAGATGCAAGCTTCACACTCATCATTCTTAAAGACCACTCCGGAAGCATCAGATTTAAAGCTCTAGTATGAGGATGTCCCAATCTAGCATGCCATATGGTGCTCTCAACTCAAGAGATGTACCACCATGCAAAATGAAGAAGCAGATTCGATAGCTTAGTCTCAAGATGATATAGTTCCTGATGGCTGTGACCTTTTCCAATAACATGCCCCTGCCTTTAAGTCTTGAAACTCAACCTCATCTGGTCTCAAGACAACCCGACAACTCAGATCAACAAGAGCCTTCCTCACGATAGCAAATTAGATGTAAACCGAGGCATATATAAAGTAGATTCCTATCAAACAACCTAAGGTTCCCTATTCCTTCTATCTTCACCTTATCACCATTTGCTATAATAACATTCCCTCGAGGCAGGCTGGATATCACTGATCAAGTTCCTATCACTAATCATGTGATGGCTAGCTCCCGAATCTATAATAATGGGTTTAGAGTCAAGAGAGTGTATACCTCCTTTGGTGAGATAAGGCCTTGGCGCTTTGATAAAGGAATCAAGGTCTCTTCCGTCGCTGGACCATCAGGGTTACTCCTCCATGTTCCTCCTTCAGTTGAATCTCCACCGAGAGCTGAATACATTGTTCTTCCTTGAATCACTTGTGCTCAAACTCCTTGAGCTTAAATGTATAGTTTGCTTCTCAAGGAACATACATCTTCAAGATCAGGCTTCCTTCTCTAAGGAAATTGAAAGATTATAAGAAGAATAGGGTAGATTTGTGTTGCAGATTATGAGCAAGAGGGATTTGAACTGAGAGAGATAAAGAGAGAGAGAGAGCTCGAGAAGAGAGATGAATGACTAAAGAGGAACATATTTCTTAGCTTAATTCGAACATGTTACAGCCTATTTAAAGGCAAGACAGATCTAAGTTGCCATGAGAGAAACAATAAAACAATTAAGAGATAGTACAATGAGCAATAAACAAATGGGAGAGAGTTCCGGTCGATCAGCACGTTAAGCCGAGTGAAAGTGACCTTTCACAACGGCTTCTCCTCCGATTCTCCTTATTTCCACCCGTGACACTCCCTTAACGCTCTTTACTCTTGTGTCGACATGCTCCACACTCCTAGCTCATTTAAATACTGTTTCCTCTTAGACTAAGTCTTTCTTTGTCTTGCAAGCCACGGTAGTTGAGTGATCACAACTTGTACGGACAGTAGTTCTTTGATCACACCACAAACGGTCTTGCCTTGCTCTCTTCATCAATGCCTTCTATAGGTTCATGTCTGATATTGAATCTCTTATTTGCTTCATGTCAACATCTCCTCAAGCTTGATAATAGGATTTGATCAAGCTTGGACACTATGAAGCATTCCTCATTAAAACCTTTACTGGGAAAACCACTTGGGATAAAACCAAGCAAAGGAAAAAGAGTAGAATACTTCATGGTGAGAGGATCAGTGACATGTGAGATCTATGAGTCCAAGCTTAGGATGAATGAACTCACAGACCTTGATGCTTGCTGCCTTGGTGAAGATGTCAGCAAGTTGATCTTCACTTCTAGTATAGCATGGAAGGATCACTTGCTGTTCCAACGGCTTGTCTCACCTTGTGGCAGCTACTTCTATGTGCTTTGTCCTCTCATGAAAGACTGAGTTGGATGCAATGTGTATTGCAGCCTGGTTGTCACAATGCATAGTCCTTGGTGTAGTGATTTCAATCCCCAAGTCTTTCAGCAGTCCCTTGATCCATATGAGCTCACTTGTAAGTTTTCTCATTGATCTATACTCTGCCTCAGACTTGAACAAGACACCACCTTCTTGCTTTTCCATGTGACTAGATTCCCTCCAATAAAGGTGCAATAGCCTGTAGTTGATCTTCTATCCACTCTATCTCCAGCCCAATCAGCATCACAATACCCCACAACCTCAAGTTCTTGTTACACGCCATCCATACCCACCAGTGTGCTGCTCTTAAGTATCTCAAGATTCTCTCCACCATATTCCAGTTGATGTATCTTGGCTTGTGCATATGCTGGCTTACTTGGTTCACAGCAAAACACACATCTGGCCGAAAGTGATAGTGAGATAGATGAGCTTCCCAACCATTCTTCTATACTTCGACATCAGTGAAGGGAGTTGCATCATACCCCCTCTCGCAGCACCTTGTAGCCTTCTTCTAATGGTGTTTTGGCCTGTCTACTTCCAAGATCTCCTGCCTCATTTAAAATATCAAGTGTGTACTTCCTTTGGGATAAGAAGAGGCCCTCCTGGATCGGCACAATTCAACTCTGGAAGTACTTTAACTCTCCAGTCCTTAATATCAAAGGCTGTTTTGTAAGCTTTAGTTGAGGAGATACCTTCCCTGGTTATTTGATGATGATATCATCCACATACACCAAGATGACTACAATGCCTTGGCTGCTGGTCAATCTGAAGAGAGAATGATCTGCTTGAGACTTCACAAAACCTCCTCCCATTGGTTGTGCTTAGTTTGTGGTACCAGGCTCTCGAGATTGCTTCAAGCCATAGATAGCCTTCTTTAGTCTTAAGACATTTCCTGGTTTCACCATATCTTCTAGGCCGGAGGTGGTCTCATGTAGACTTCATCTTCCAACTCTCCTTGAAGAAAGGCATTCTTCACATCCATCTGCCATAGATCCCACTCAAGGTTGACAGCAAGAGATGGAGGATCCTTATAGTGTGCAGCTTAGCCACCTGCAAAGGTGTCTAGATAATCTTCACCATAGACTGAGTGTACCCTCTGCCACTAATCTTGTCTTCCTTCTTTCTGGCTTGCCATTGGCTCCATACTTGATTGTATATAACAGCCTGGTTACTGCTTTCTTTCCTTTGGGAAGGGCTGTCTCAAACCATGTGTCATTCTTGATCATGGCTCCCATCTCATCTCCAACTGATGCTCTCCATACCTCATGTTGCATAGCTTCTTCATATGTCCTTGAATATATTCTTGATCCAACTCACTGATGAATGCTTGATGCTCTTTCTCGATAGCGGCCGCAGCAAACAGCACTGGTTGGATGAGCTACAGCTTCAGCATTGAAGTATACTCTTGTGTTGATCCAATTTGAAGCTGGTCTCCTGATCCTGGTGCTCCTTCTCAAGGGCTGTATCTCTCCGGTTCGCTTCATTTCCATGGTCTGGCTCCTCCACTTGAATCTCAGTGTCTGATTCTGGTTGTATCTCATCTTGATCATGAACTACTGAGTTGTCTTCAGTTGAGCCGCAGACTGCTCATCATTTCCATTACCCTCATGATCAGGATGAGGAACTTCCACATCTCTACTCCTCTTCTACAGCTTGTGGGTTCTTTCCTGATCTTCTCGGTTCCCTTGGTAAACTGATGCCAAGCCTTTCCATGATTACTCTCAAGTTGTTGGCTCTGCCTCGAGGCAGTGAGATAGATCCTTGAGTTCTCCCCAACTCTTCTCCTCATAATAGCCTGTTGATTCTATGAACTTAACATCCTCGAGACTAACACTCTTCTAGTGTCCGGAACATAGCATTTGTACCCTTTCTGATGTGTTGAGTACCCAATAAACATTGCTTTTGTGCTTCGCCTCTAACTTGTTTCTCGAGTTCTCTCGGACTAAGACAAGCACACAACACACTAAATGAGCTATATTAGGTTTAGTTTTGGTCAGTACCTCATATGGAGTGGCATCTTGAAGCACTCTTGTAGGTGTGCGGTTGATAAGGTAAGTGGCGCTGACTAATGATCCCCCAAAATCTTTTAGGCACATTACCATGGAACATCATGCTCCTGGCTACCTCCATTAAGTGTCTGTTCTTCCTCTCAGCCACACCATTTTGTGAGGTGTGTAAGGACAACTTGTTTGTTGGATGATCCCATGTGCAGCTAGATGTTGTTTGAAGGCTGTGTTAGTGTATTCACCACCATTATCCGATCTAAGAATTTTAATCTTAACATTGAAATGGTTAGTGATATAGTTTTGAAAATTTTAAAAGCTTCTAGCACCCTATCTTTTGATTGCATAGAGTGATCCAAGTGTATTTAGATTTCTCATCTATGAAAGTCACAAAGTATTTATGTTGTTCTCTAGATGCACAAGGCAGTCCACACATCGAATGGATTAAATCAAAGCAATTATCATAAATGGTTACTGATTTAGGAAACACACTCTTACAATGCTTTCCTAAGATACAAGCCTCACAATCACTTTTGAAAGAGATGCTAGGCAACAGAATGTTCAAGGCACGAGAATGAGGATGTCCTAATCTAGCATGCCATATTACATCTAGGGAATTGAGAAGCAGAATTGAAATAACAAGATAAATCGAGGTTGGTCAAAGTGTCCTCAAGCAAATACAAGTCTCCCTTGGTTACACCCTTGCCAAGCAACTTACTTGACTCAATATCCTGAAAATAAACTTCATTAGGAGGAATGTAACATGGCAATTTAAATCATTTGTGGCCTTTTAACGAAACCAGGTTTGAAGCAAAGGTGGGCATGTAGAATGCCTTAGATACTTTATCAAACAATTTCAATTCACCTATACCTCTTATAGGAATTTTATCACCATTTGCTATCATCACATTCCCTAATGCTGGTTTCACATTTTTAATTAAACTAGAATCACTAATCATGTGGTGAGAAGCACCAGAGTCAATAATCAATGGTCTAGTATTTCTAAAATGTTTCTAGAATTCTCAGCAGTGACAAGCATTGTGTGAAAACCAAGATTTTAGGTATACCGAGTTATCTTTCAAGGCCTTGATGAGAGCACTGATTATCTCATCCTGGTTGGTCCTGCTGTGGAGTACATTGATGTAGAGGCCATAGCACTTCCTCCACCATTATTATTAGAGCACACCGAGCTTGGAGTCACTGGTTCATTTCCATCAGTTGAGAGGTGGGCTCTTGCATCCTGGAAAGCGGCTCCTTGAACTTGTTTGGCTTAAGGTGAGGGTGGAGAATCCAGCACTTGTCTTTCATGTGGCCTTTCTTCTTGCAATGCTCACATATCAAGACCTTTCTTCTCATCCCGCTTGTAAGCCTTGTTTGCCACGCTTCCTCAGCTGGTGAGCCATAGTTAAGTCTCCTTTACTCCCAAACAGGCCTACTGAGCCTTCCTCCTTCTGGATTTGAGCACATACTTCATCCAGGTCAGGTAGCTTATCAGCTCTCAAGATGTGCTTAATCAGGCTTCCATAAGATGGGTTAGAGTGAGCAATAGCCCAAACACTTTGTCCTCTTCACGCCTTGTTAAGAGGGTGTCCTGGATCAGTTGTGTGAGGTCTTAGTAACTCCAACTCTGCCCAAAGAGACCTGTACTTGCGAAATGAGGTTGAAACTCCTCATCTCCTTGGCTGAGAGCATTGATGGCCCTTTTACTTCAAAAACTCTAGTAAGGTTGGAGACATTTCCATACACTTTGTAGTGTATCCCACAGCTGCTTGGTGGTCTCACAGATGAGTAAGACTCCATAATAGCTGGTTCCGTGGAGCTAAGGAGGGCTGTGAGCACCATGAGATCTTCCTGACCCCATTTACCTTCATCAGCTACCACCATCTCCTTTCCATCTTCTCCTTGGATAGTTTGTTTTGAGCTGTTTCTGTGGAGACATGGCTCCATAAACCTTTTCCTCCAGGGCAATTTTCACCATCCTGGCCCATAAGAGGTAGTTAACTCCCTTTAAGGTCACAGAATGCTGAGAGTCCCGGTTGTTGTTGTTGTTGCTATCCATCTTTGCCTTCACTCGCCAAGAACACAAGAACAGGAGAGAGAAGGATTTAAGAGATGGAAAGAATTAAGAACAGAGTAATTATGAAGAAGAGTAGGTTCAAGAGCTTGTCTCTCGATACCATGAAAGATTATAAGAAGAATAGGGTAGATTTGTGTTGCAGATTATGAGCAAGAGGGATTTGAATCAGAGAGAGATAAAGAGAGAGAGAGAGCTGAAAGAGAGAGATGAATGACTAAAGAGGAACATATTTCCTTAGCTTAATTCAGAACATGTTACAGCCTATTTAAAGGCAAGACAGATCGCAGTTGCCATGAGAGAAACAATAAAACAATTAAGAGATAGTACAATGAGCAATAAACAAATGGGAGAGAGTTCTGGTCGATCGGCACGTTAAGCGGAGTGAAAGTGACCTTTCACAACGTCTTCTCTCCTCTCGATTCTCCTTATTTCCACCGTGACACTTCCCTAACGCCTTCTTACTCTTGTGTCGACATGCTCCACACTCCTAGCTCATTTAAATACTGTTTCCTCTTAGACTAAGTCTTTCTCGTCTTGCAAGCCACTGTAGGTTGAGTGATCACAACTTGTACGGACAGTAGTTCTTTGATCACACCACAAACGCGTCTTGCCTTGCTCTCTTCATCAATGCCTTCTATAGGTTCATGTCTGATATTGAATCTCTTATTTGCTTCATGTCAATGAAATAATTTATCAGATTGTTGTAGGATGAATCAGTGCTTATGAGAAAGCTCAAGAACCTGTCTTGCTCATACACAGTTTGGAGACTCTCCCATAGATTACCATAACCAGTTTGAAGACTCTCCCATAGATGCTTGGCAGTTTTAAAGTGTGAGTAAGCCTCAAAGATTGATTCCCGACAGAGAATTATGAATGATCTCAAGTGTTAACGGTCTTCTTGAACCCACTTGTCTTCATTCTTCATGTGCTGGTTCCTCCACTTGAGCCATCCTTTTTGAAGCTTCAGCCTTTATAATATGGCTGTCCCAAAGTCCATGACTCCCCAAAGTAACTCTGGCAACTCTTGACCACACCAGATAATTAGAACCCTCAAGGGTTACCGAATAAAATTTCGACTCCATTTCCATGGCTGGTTTTCTTTTATCCATTGGACAAAGATAAAGGAACCGAAAGGATATGAATCTAGAAATTGGAGAATATAATTTCCAACAGAGAGAAGAGTATAAGAACTCAGATTAAATAAGGAATTTATGGAAATAAGAAGGTTCAGAGAGGATTTAAATCCAGCAAAGTGAAAACAAAGTCGTAAAACACAGAGTGAGAAAATAAGAGTGAATTTGGAAGATATGAAGAATGAGAGGTCTCAAGAGCTAGAGCTCTGATACCATGTGAGAATAAGAGATTTATAGGTAGTTTATTGCTGGAAACTCAAGAAAGTACTGCTGGAAACTCAAGAACATGAAGAACAAGAGAGAGAGAGGAAGAGAGAGTGGATTTCAAATTGAGAGAGAAGGAGAATAATTCCTTAGATTAATTCATTCTGATGTTTACAATATATAGGCAACTTGCCTAACATAAAAAGACAAAGCAGAGTAAAATAATAAGCAAGAGGACAACACACTGGTGGAGAGATAGTGGACAGGTCTCCGAACAAATACAGATCTTATGTAACATGTGATCTCCTTATTTAAATCCATTCAAACTCTTGCAGTTGGTCAACCAAACCCCAACGCCTTTGGCTCATGAGGCATGTCTGGGACACAGGTTACCTTCCTTGACTTGCAATCCAAGCTAGGTTACAATAGGAGAGTTGTACTGACGGACTTCACTTCTTCTCTTCAAACCGTGCTCATCTCTTCTTCATATCAACACTTCCCATGTACTGCCTTGTTAGCTTGTGATACCTCTCCTCGCCAGTGATGCCTGATTTGCCAAAGCCAGCTCTTTCCTTCTTGCCAAACAATCCCATGGAACCATGCTCCTTTGATCCGAAAGCACACACTTCTTCCAAGTCGCAGTATCATCCCTCAAAGATATGTTGAATGAGACCTCCATAGGCTGGGTTTAGGTGAGTAGCAGCCCAAACACCTTGTCTTGCTCTCTCCTTTTGTTGAGCTCATCAGCATTAGTAGATTCTCCTCAAGCATTCTAGCTGAATTACATAAAGCTCGAACTTTCCCAAATGCTTCTCAAGTCCATGTCCTCTTGCACCAGATTGTGCTTGCTTCACTTTCAAACACTCTGCTCAGATTTGATGTATTCCCATACACCTTCAATGTGTCCCACAACTCCTTTATGGGTTTCACAATAGTGTAAGCTTCCATCGATTCTGTTCAAAGATGCAAGAAGAGCCGAGCACAATGCACTCCTCTTGTTGCCATTTCTCGCGCATCACGAGTCCTCTTGAACATCCTCACCTTGAGTAATAAGCTGGAGCTTCTCCGGTTGTGATGTGTTTCAACAACCCTTTGCTTCCGACAAGATTCCCGCCATCCTTCACCAAGATAGTTATTTCCTTTGAAAGTAGCAGCAACCTTCATGTAGACTCCACCACCTTCCATTGCTTGAGAAAAGACTTCAACTTGTATCAACACACCACACAAGTTGATAAAGTTCTGAGCTTTCAGATTAAATCTTCAAGACAACCTCAAAGACTTCTCCTTTAGCTCACACAAACACCAAACACTCCAAAGGTCTGAACTTTAAGCTTGAATCTTCAATAATACCTCAAAGCTTCCACCTTTAGAACTCTTCTTCTTCACGCAAACACCACACCAGACTCTTGAGACCACCAGTAAGCTTTATGCCACCAACAGAACCAACTTGAGAACAGATCTCAAAGAACAAACACCAACAGCCACAAACAAGCTTAAAGATCTAAAGACCACCAATCTTCAAGAACACACACTAATACCTTAAGAACACAGGTTGAAAAGCCAACCAGGCTCTGATACCATAAGATTTCTAAGTATCTTAAGCCATAGAAATAGATTGATCAGACATTTGATGGAGATTAAGGAGATTTAAGAGATTTAGAGAAGATTATGAGATTAAAGTCTAAGAACCATTTCTGGATAATGAGAGAGACTTTATTATTTGCTTAAACATAATGAGGAGGGTTTACTGGTGCAGCCTGGGTATGGCTTCTGCCCTGGATCACTTGAAGGTAATGGAAGAGGGTTGTTCTTGGAAGGCTACTAGCTCTCCTTTCAACTATGGTCGGCTCTCACGTGGAAGGCTACAGAGATGGATAGCTACTCAAAGACACAAGATCACCTTGTATTGTCTATGATGGTTTCACTAGGAATTCCTTCCTTTAAGTGAGATCAATGTTCTTGAGCTGAACGAGAAAGCTCGAGACAAGGCAAGCAAGGTTGCTGGAAAATTCTTAGATTCAAAGTTGAAGAAAACAAAAGCTGCTCCCATGTCTTTAAAAGAAATTGACAAAACCTAGAAGTAAACCAAGGTGGTTTAATTCTAATTCTAATCCTAATTGTCTTGGTTTAAATTAAATGAAAACCAAATAAGCCCAGCCCATTACATTGCAAAAAATTAAACCAACAGCTGGTTCTTCTTTTGTTTCTTCATGGCCACGAATTGAAGTTGAGCTGACTTCGGGTCACTAAGGCCTCTCGGACGCCCATCTCCAAGTTGGTTGCATCCCACTTCCAGCCCTGCACGCCCAACAACTTCTCAAGGCAGTTTTGTTGATGCAAATCTCTTCCATTGTACATCCATCTTCATCCAGCTGACCTGAACCAATCTTGATAAAGATTCAAGAGTTGGTTGCTTATACTTGATTTAAAACTCATCCTGATTGCAAGCTGGTCGTCCATACTGATCCTTGATCATTCCTTTAATACCAGAGGCCATATCAAGTCTCTTATCCTTCTCTGCCTAATACCTCATGATCATTCCAGTTGAGACCTTGAAACTTCCCATTCAGCCAAGCTTTGATCAGTAGCCTAGCTAGTCCATACCACAGATTCATTACCTTTAGTTTGAGCCTGATCACGATCGTACATCCTCTCTCCTTTATAAGGATTTGTCCTCAAATCCAAGTCTTGTAAATAAATAGATCCATGATCAGTTAACTCTAATGTTCCTGGCCGGCAATCAGAAATATCATCACAAATTGAGTCTCCAGGGTCAAACACAAAGTATTGCAATCCTTCTTCATGTCTCAGCAACATCTTGAAGTTTTCTCAATACAAGCAGCTTCTAAAGAAGATGGTTTCTCCACTCTGTTGAGCTTGAAACTGACCGCTTCTCTCCGCTTGTATTCAATCCACGTGTTCCTCATAGACTTGTGTGCATATACTCTCAGCCTAGCCTCATAAGAACCCATAAAGGCTCCATTCTGATCTTGCAAGAACCCTTTGGATTGTCTGGTGGTCATGTGAAACAATCTCCATAGTTCCACTTAAGCTTTGGTCTGTTCTCAGCATGTATAACAAGTTGTTCTTGCTTGAGATGATGTATCCAAGTTTGCAAGTCATTGTCTACAGCATATAGCCACGCCTTTCTCTCCTTAACCTTGCCATAGCAGCTGGTTTGGATCACACCATCCTTCAAAAGGATTTGACCACAAATCCTGTTCTTCAAGAGTGAATGAAGTATGCAAATTAAGCTTGAAGGCTGCTGCTCGCTCCCCGAATTTTGTGACTTTTTCTAAACACACACAAGCTTCCTCCTGGTTCAAAACAACTTGTTGCAGGCCATTAAAACTCTTAGATGTTCCACTAAACTGAGCTGAAGATATACCATAGGTCTGATCAGTAACTCACAAGTTAAAGTCTTAAAGTTATCACCTTGATCAACCAAAGCAAGCACCAATTGCTGTGATGACTCTCTAAGCACTCCCTCTTCTCTTTGTTTGATCAGGAACGTGCCCACTGATAACTTGTGTTTCTCCTTCCTGTCCAGCTGCAACAGTGGGTAAAAAAGACTCTTGTTTCAGATGGTTGTCCAAGTAGTCTCCTTTACAAAGAATGGTTGGTTCGACTCAATATTTTGTTCTATCTCACTCGCTCTGCTGCAGTCTCTTCTTTCATCTCAAACAGTTTTAAAGGCAGGTTAGAGAAGATTGCTTTGCTTCTTCGGTGGTTGTATGGCAGGGTTTTCAATGTATCACAATCTGGCCTCCTTTGCTGATCTTGTACTAAAGCATTGACTTCTTCGATCTCCGCTTCTTTACATCTTGGAATTGTTGGCTGTGCAAATAACCAAATTGATGAGTTCTCTTTTGATCTCCACGACCATAACAAATCTTTGCCTCATCTCTGGATGTTCTAGTATGTGTCTAACTGACCTTGATTGGCTCTCAGAACCTTTCCAAGTCAAGTTGACATATACTTGGCTACAAACCTTTTCTTCATGACAGCCTTCATCTCATACCAAGAAGAAACTTGAAACTCTCCAATGTGTCTCCTATGGTTAGCAAGCTGATGCCACCAATCAAAAGCATACCCACATAATCCAGTAGTTGCTAGCTGAACCTGCTTCTCGCTGTGTACCTATGGCAGAAAAACTAAATCCATACCCCTTTCCCATTCTAGATATGTATTTGGATCAAACTCTCCATGAAGGGTGGAATCAGGATAACTTTTTTCCTTTTGCAACAGCTCCTTGTTGCTGGTTGTTTAGCCTTCTTCATTTTTTCTATAAAGTAACATAGAAGACTGCTGGATAGTAGATGGAAGTCGACTTAGGTTAAGAAAATCAAACCCTAAACCTCCAAGAGGCTCTGATACCACTGGTGCAGCCCGGTATGGCTTCGCCCTGGATCACTGAAGGTAATGGAAGAGGGTTGTTCTTGGAAGGCTACTAGCTCTCCTTTGAACTATGGCTCCGGGCTGGCTGTGGAAGGCTACAGAGATGGATAGCTACTCAAAGACACAAGATCACCTTGTATTGTCTATGATGGTTTCACTAGAATTCCTTCCTTTAAGTGAGATCAATGTTCTTGAGCTGAACAGAGAAAGCTGGAGACAAGGCAAGCAAGGTTGCTGGAAAATTCTAGATTCAAAGTTGAAGAAAAACAAAAGCTGCTCCCATGTCTTTAAAAGAAATTGACAAAACCCTAGAAGTAAACCAAGGTGGTTTAATTCTAATTCTAATCCTAATTGTCTTGGTTTAAATTAAATGAAAACCAAATAAGCCCAGCCCAATTACATTGCAATAAAATTAAACCAACAGGCTGGTTCTTCTTTTGTTTCTTCATGGCCACGAATTGAAGTTGAGCTGACTTCTTGGGTCACTAAGGCCTCTCAGACGTCCATCTCCAAGTTGGTTGCATCCCACTTCCAGCCCTGCACGTCCAACAACTTCTCAAGGCAGTTTTGTTGATGCAAATCTCTTCCATTGTACATCCATCTTCATCCAGCTGACCCTGAACCAATCTTGATAAAGATTCAAGAGTTGGTTGCTTATACTTGGATTTAAAACTCATCCTGATTGCAAGCTGGTCGTCCATACTGATCCTTGATCATTCCTTTAATACCAGAGGCCATATCAAGTCTCTTATCCTTCTCTCTGCCCGATACCTCATAGATCATTCCGGGAGACCTTGAAACTTCCCATTCAGCCAAGCTTTGATCAGTAGCCTAGCTAGTCCATACCACAGATTCATTACCTTTAGTTTGAGCCTGATCACGATCGTACCATTTACATATTTATACAAGAAGCATAAGGTAGATTACGGTTCAAAAGGAAGAAGCTCAAGCATGTGAAGTCAAAGGAGTGGAGCGCTTAATTCAAACTCGCCAATGGTTATGCTCACATCGCTCTGACAGGCTGTCAGCTTGCCAGACCTTGCCAGCCTGTCCTGCCAAGGCCCTCATCCTTCAACGGTCAGAAATGATCAGGTGAAGGCTTGGTTGCTGCAAGGAGTAACCCGTAAGTCTCATGGTAAATGGGTGAAGTTCACTTGTACGGTCATGTGTACGGATCCCACATCCGCACAGCCTGCCCTAAGTTTGCACTTCACCCATTTCTCTTCCAGCATATAACCTGATTGATCCTTCATCTGTCCATCCGCAGGGCCGCACTCATCATCCGCACAGTGCCGCATACAGCACCTAAGTTTGCAGACTCACATCTCTTTCTTCTCCTTATGATCCCAACACTCCATATCTTCTCATATCAAGGTGAACCCCTCTTCTCAACAAATGCTAGGTAACAGGATGTTCAAGGCACGAATGGGGATGTCCTAATCTAGCATGCCATATTACATCTTTAGGGAATTGAGAAACGTAATTGAAATAGCAAGATAATCGAAGTTGGCCGAAAGTGTCCTCAAGCAAATACAAGTCTCCCTTGGTTACACCCTTGCCAAGCAACTTACTTGACTCAATATCCTGAAAATAAACTTCATTATAGGAGTGAATGTAACATGACAATTAAAATCATTGGTGACCTTTTAACGTAAACCAAGTTTGAAGCAGTGGGCATGTAGAATGCCTTAGAAACTTTATCAAACAATTTCAATTCACCTATACCTCTTATAGGGATTTTATCACCATTTGCTATCATCACATTTCCTAGTGCTGGTTCCACATTTTTAATTAAACTAGAATCACTAATCATGTGGTGAGAAGCACCAGAGTTAATAATCAATGGTCTAGTATTTTAAAAATGTTTCTAGAATTCTCAGCAGCAGACAAGCATTGTGTGAATAACCAAGAGTTTTAGGTATACCAGAGTGTCTTTTCAAGGCCTTGATGAGAGCATTGATTATCTCATCCTGGTTGGTCCTTGCTGTGGAGTACATTGATGTAGAGGCCATAGCACTTCCTCCACCATTGTTGTTAGAGGTGAGCTTTTGCATCCTGAAAGCGTGGCTCCTTGAACTTGTTGGGCTTAAGGTGAGGGTGGAGAATCCAGCACTTGTCTTTCATGTGGCCTTTCTTCTTGCAATGGTCACATATCAAGACCTTCTTCTCATCCCCTGCTTGTAAGCCGCCTTTGTTTCACACGCTTCCTCAGCTCGGTGAGCCATGGTTAAGTCTCCTTTACTCCCAAACAAGCCTACTGAGCCTTCCTCCTTCTGGATTTGAGCACATACTTCATCCAGGTCAGGTAGCTTATCAGCTCTCAAGATGTGCTTAACCAGGCTCCCATAAGATGGGTTTAGAGTGAGCAGTAGTCCAAACACTTTGTCTTCTTCACTTTGTTAAGAGAGTGGCTGGATCAGTTGTGTGAGGTCTTAGTAACTCCAGCTCTGCCCAAAGAGATCTGTACTTGCCGAAATGAGGTTGAAACTCCTCATCCCTTGGCTGAGAGCATTGATGGCTCTTTTCACTTCAAAAACTCTAGTAAGGTTGGAGACATTTCCATACACTTTGTAGAGTGTATCCCACAGCTGCTTGGTGGTCTCACAGATGAGTAAGACTCCATAATAGCTGGTTCCAGGGAGCTAAGGAGGGCTGTGAGCACCATGAGATCTTCCTGACCCCATTTGCCTTCATCAGCTACCACCATCTCCTTTCCATCTTCTCCTTGAATAGTTTGTTTTGGAGCTGCTTCGGAGACATGGCTCCATAAACCTTTTCCTCCAGGGTATCTTTCACCATCCTGGCCCATAAGAGGTAGTTAACTCCCTTTAAGGTCACAGAATGCTGAGAGTTCTTGTTGTGTTATATCCATCTTTGCCTTCACTGCCAAGAACACAAGAACAGGAGAGAGAAGGATTTAAGAGATGAAGATAAGTAAAACAGAGTATTCTAGGAAACAGAGTAGTTCAAGAGCTTTGTTGCTCGATACCATGAGAATTTGTAAGAAGTATAAGGAAGATTTAGAGGAAGATTAAGAACAAGAGAATGAGAGCATTAACTGAGAGAGAGAGAGAGAGAGAGAGAGAGAGAGAGAGAGAGAGAGAGAGAGAGAGAGAGAGGAGCTTAAAGAGAGAGAGATGTAAGTATGAAGAGAAACATCTTTGCTTGACTTAATTTGGGAACCTATTACACCCTATTTAAAGAGAAACAAGATCGCAGTGGGCAAAGAGAAACAATAAACAATTGAGAGGAAGTACAATGCAAAGAATAAACAAATGGGGAAGATCTGGCCGGCTGGCTCGTCCGACCATGGTGAAAGTGACTGGTCACAACGACTCTTCTTCCTTCTTCTTTCTTCACGCGGATTCTTCTCCAACGCTCTTCTCCTCAAGTGTCGACACTTCTCTTCATTCCTGGTTGATTTAAATGCCTTTCCTGGTCGAGTATTTCACTTGCCTCTGCAAGTTACTCTAGTCACTTTGACTTGACGGACACAGCATCCATTTGATCATTTCACCAAGCTTGTATTCCCTTGCTTTCAAGGTGTGTCTCTTTAATGATGTAATAGGCTTCTCATTATTTGCTTCATGTCAACACTTGTGAGGCTTGTATTCTTGGTAAACATCATAAGTCTGTTTTCCCTTCATCTATGACTATTTATGAGAATTGTTTTGATCTAGTTCACTTTGATGTTTGACTGCACCTTGTGTTTCTAGAGAAACCATAAATATTTTGTGACATTCATAGATGAGAAATCAAAATATACTTGGCTCACACTGATTCAAAGTAAAGATAGAGTTCTAGAAGCATTTATAAACTTCCAAAACTATGTGACTAATCACCAATTCCAAGATCAAAAATTTTAGGTCCGATAATGGGGAGAATACACTAGCAATGCATTCAAACAACTCCTAGCAAAACATGGAATTATTCATCGACAAGCTGTCCATACACACCACAACAGAATGGAGTGGCTGAGAGGAAAAATCACACCTTATGGAGGTTGCAAGGAGAATGATGTTCCACACAAATGTCCCAAAGAGGTTTTGGGGAGATGCCGTCTCGATGCTACCTTATTAACGTAATCCCAACCAAAGTCCTCAACGATGTTTCTCCATTTCAAGTATTAAACAAAACTAAACCACCCATTGATCATTTGCGTGTTTGGTGTGTGTGTGTGTTATGTCTTGCTACCAGGTGAGCAGAGAAACAAGCTTGATCCCAAGAGTATCAAAGCTATGTTCATAGTGGTATTCCCACAATAAAGGGTACAAGTGTTATGTACCAGACTCAAGAAGGGTGATGGTCTCAAAGGATGTGAAGTTTGTGGAATCAAAAGGGTACTATGATGAGAAGAGTTGGGAAAACCTGAGATCTCTACATGGACCATCCGATAGGGCAAACAACCCGAGAACCATTTTGGAGAACTTGGGCATTAGCCAGCCTGAGAGCAAGATGGCGCCACCAGCATCTCCATCACCACCAGCTGCTGGAAACAATGAAGAGGCAGAACCAACCACTGAGATAGTCCATCCTGATCCGAGGGAGGCAATGAGCATGAATCAACATCGAAACACCGTAAGATGATTCAGCATCAGTTCATGATCAAGATGAAGCAGAATATGATCAATCGGTGGTGATCGGGATGATTGTGAGCAAGGACAGGAAGGAGCAGAAATAGAGGAACAGATTCAGCCATTAAGAAGAAGTACCAGAGTGAGAAAAGACCCATCTAATTGGGTTAATACAAGAGTCTACTTCAACAAAGAATGCTGTAGCTCATCCTATTCAAGCAGCCTGCTCCTTTGCTAGTTATCCTCAAGAGCATGTAGCCTTCATCACCAATCTGGATCAAGATTATGTTCCAAAGACTTATGAAGAAGCTATGGAGCATGATGAGTGAGAGAGTCTGTTGGAGATGAAGTAGAGCCATGATCAAGAATGATACTTGGTATGAGGCTGAGCTTCTAAAGGAAAGAAAGCAGCCACCAGCCGCCTACTCTTCACCATCAAGTACAAGGCAAATGGACAACCAGAGAGGAAGAAGACAAGACTAGTGGCAAGAGGATACACTCAAGTCTATGGAGAAGACTACCTAGAACACCTTTGCACCAGTAGCCAAACTCCACACCATAAGGATTCTTCTCTCTGGCAGAACTTGGAATAGATCTATGGCAGATGGATGTCAAGAATGCTTTCCTACAAGGAGAGCTGGAGGATGAAGTTTATATGAGGCCACCACCTGGTATGGAAGACATGGTCAAGCCGAAATGTTCTAAGGTTGAAGAAGGCTATCTATGGTCTAAAACAATCACCAAGAGCCTGGTATCACAGCTGAGTACAACCCTCAATGGAAGAGGGTTTGTAAAATCAGAAGCTGACCACACTCTCTTCACCCTCACAAGCAAGCAAGGAATTGTGGTGATTCTGATCTATGTAGATGATATTATCATCACAGAAGCAACAAGGAAGGTATCACCTCTACTAAAGCTTTTCTTAAGTCTAGCTTTGATATTAAAGATTTGGGAGAGCTAAAGTACTTTCTAGTGGATTGAGATATGCCGCCTTAAAGAGGGGCTGTTCCTATCTCAAAGAAAGTACACACTTGATCTTTAAATGAGGCAGGAAAGCTTGGAGAAAGAGTAGCCAAGACACCACTTGAAGAGGGTTACAAAGTCTGCGTGAGGGGAGATTGATGATACCATGGTTTGGCGACTTCAAGCTTTATGAAGAATGGTTGGGAAGCTGATCTATCTCACCATTACAAGACCAGACATCTGCTTTGCTTTGAACCAAGTCAGCCAATATATGCAAGCACCAAAGGTTCATCATTGGAATATTTTGGAGAGGATCATGAGATATCTAAGGGAGGCTCCTCGTCAAGGTGTTTGGATGGGTGCAACAAGAGCAATGAAATTGTGGGTTATTGTGATGCAGATTGGGCAGGTGATAGAGTGGACAGGAGGTCTACTACTGGCTATTGCACCTTCATAGGAGGCAATCTGGTTACTTGGAAGAGCAAGAAGCAAAAGGTGGTATCATGTTCAAGTGCTGAGGCAGAATATAGAGCAATGAGGAAGCTGACCGGGAGCTTATTTGGATCGAAATCTAAGAGACTGGGCATGAGACAACAACACCAATCACAATGCATTGTGATAACCAGGCTGCCATACACATAGCATCCAACTCAGTCTTCCATGAGAGAACAAAACACATTGAAGATTGTCACAAAGTGAGACAAGCAAAGGAGCAGAGATCATATCGCTTGTTAACTGGAAGTGAAGACCAGCTAGCTGATATCTTCACCAAAGGAGCAAGCACTAAGGTCCCGAGTCCATCCATCTCAGGGACTCATAGACTCCAGATCAATGAAAGACTGAAGACTTTAGAGGATTTAGATTGGAAACATTATAGAGAAGAGATATAGTGCCATGATGAAGAAGAAGAGAGAATAAGAACACCTGATTCATTGATTACATTGCAACCTCATACATCTATTTAAGGACAAACATCTATCACAAGCAGCCAGAGAAGAAACAATAAAGAAATGAGTGATAGTATAAGGAAATAATAAAAAAGGTAGAGATGAGCTATCGGCATCGCCCAGCCGGGTAGAAAGTGACAGCACCCAATCCTCCCCTCCCTCTTTCTCTCATAGACCTGACTTCCCACAACAGCTCTTCCTTATGTCGACATTCTCTCCACTTCAGGATTTAAATATCAAAACCCCATAATATCTCATCCCTTGTCTTGGCAAGTCAGGTTTTATGTTAATTTCATCACCTTACTTTGCCCCATCTCTACTCTTTCTTCATTCAACATCTCCTCAAGCTTGACCATGTAGAACAAGTCGCTTTCTAGCCATGAAGCAATCCCTCATTAAAACCTTAGCTAGAAAAACCCAATGGGATAAAACCAAGCCAAGGAAAAGAGTAGATCATCCAGGAGGAGAGATCAGTGACATGAAAGATCTATGAGTCCCAACCTGGATGGATGAACTCACAAATCTTAGTGCTTGCTGCTTTGTGAATATATCAGCTAGCTGATCCTCACTTCTGTGTAGCAAGGTAGTATTACTTTCTGTTCCACTGCTTGTCTAACCTTGTGGCAGTCCACTTCTATATGTTTGGTTCTTTCATGGAAGACTGAGTTGCTAGCAATGTGTATGTAGTCACTTGGTTATCACAATGCATAGTGATTGGTGCTGTAGTCTCAACTCCCAAGTCTTTAAGCAGTTCCTTTGATCCAAATCAGCTCACTTGTGAGTTTCTCATGGCTCTATATCACTCAGCACTTCTGAACATGAAACCACCTTCTGCTTCTTGCCTTCCAAGTTACCAAATTGCCTCCAATAAATGTGCATTAACCCAGTAGTTGATCTCCTATCAACTCTATCTCCTGCCCAATCTGCATCATAATAGCCTACTATCTCAGTGTTTTGTTGCAGCCCATCCAAACTCCTTGACCTGGTGCTTCTCTTACCTTAGATTCTTTCCACCATGCTCCAATGGTGCATCTTAGAGCTTGCATATGTTGGCTCACTTTGTTGATCGCCAGCACACATCGTCGTGTGGATGGTGAGATATATGAGTTTTCCCACCATCCTCCTAGTGTTTTACATCTTCATACAGCTTGTCTTCTATCTCACATCACTTTGTAACCTTCTTCAAGAGGAGTCTTGGCTGTTCTTCCTCCTAAGTCACCAACTTCCCTTAGTAGGTCGTTTATACCTTTGTGAGAGAAACAACTCTTGATCTACACATCTCAATGCCAAGCATATTTAGTCTCCCAGTCTTTGATATCAAAGTTGCTCTTGAGGAAAGCTTGGTGGATGCAATCCCTCCTTATCACTACACAGTGATTATAATGTCATCAACATATATCAAGATGACAATGATTCCTTGCTTGCTTGTGAGAGTGAAAAGAGTATGATCAGCCTCAGATTTTACAAAGCCCTCCCATCTGGGGTGGTGCTCACCAGGGTACCAAGCTCGGGATTGCTTTAGACCATAGATTGCTTTCTTGAGTCTTAACACATTGCCTGGTTTAACCATGTCTTCCATACCCTTTGGTGGACGATGTACACTTCATCTTCAAGCTCTCCTTGTAGAAATGCATTCTTGACATCCATTTGCCAAAGATCCCATTCCAAATTCACAAAGAAGAGATAGACAATCCTTATGGTGTGAAGCTTTTACACTGGTGCAAAGGTTTCAAGATAATCCTCACCATAAACTCTGAGTGTAGCCTCTTGCTACTAGTCTGGTCTTCTTCCTCTCAGGTTTCCCATTGGCTAAGTATTTGATTGTGAACAACAGCATACTTGTAACCTTCGCCTTTGAAGCCTGGCCAAACCAGGTTCCATTTTCCATAACCCATCTCATCTCCTACCGAATCTCCATTCCTTGATTGCCATAGCTTCTTCATAATGATCTGGTATGTAGGCCTCATCAAGATTAGTGATGAATGCTTGATGATCCACGTGATATTGGGCTAGGGTGCATGTTGCTTGAGTTGGATGAGCAACTCCGCTGTTGTTGAAATACACTCTTGTATTGATCCAGTTTGATGGATGATGTCTGATTCTTGTGCCTCAAGCTGGCTGGACTTCTTCTACAAGCTCTTCTCCATCGACTCTGCCTCTTGCTCATGTACTGATGGTTCAATGTGACTAGTTTCATCCTGATCATGAACCTCTTGCCCTGACCAGTATTAGTCCCTCTCGACCCTCTCGATCTCCTCAGCCTGATCCTCTGATCAGTATGAGGGTCCTCTTGATCCCCCTTCAGGATTAGGATGAACACCTTGTTCCTCAACAGGCACTGGTTCTGTGTTCTCGACTCATGTTGATACCAAGACTCTCCATAATGTGCTTCAGATTTTGTGCTCTATCCGAGACTCCTTTGGACAGGTCCTTGAGCTCATCCCAATTCTTTTCATCAAAGTAGCCTCTGGACTCAACAAACTTCACATCTCGGGACACCATGACTCTCCTAGTCTCTGGTACATAGCATTTGTACCCCTTTTGAGTGGTGGAGTAGCCTATGAACACTGCCTTGACACTTTGCCTCCAACTTGTTTCTATGCTCACTGGCTGTAACACAAAACACACACACCCAAAGACACGCAAGTACTACAGATGGTTTTCTTTGTTCAGTACTCATATGGTGTAGAATCCTCAAGTATTCTAGTTGGAGTTCTGTTGATGAGATAGCAAGCAGTCATGACTGCATCACTCCGAGCGTTTGGCATGTTGGTATAACATCATGGACCCCACCTCCATGAGGTGCCTGTTCTTCCTCTCAGCCACTCCATTTTGTTGTGAGTATATGGACAGCTAGTTTGATGAATGATCCCATGCTTAGCAAGATGGTTTTGAATGCACTACTTGTATATTCTCCCCATTGTCTGACCTGAATACTTTGATCTTAACATTGAAATGATTAGTTATGTAGTTCTCGAAATTTATAAAAGCATCAAGCACTCTATCTTTAGTTTGAATCATAGTCAGCCAAGTGTATTTTGATTTTGATCAATGAAAGTGACAAAATACTTATGATTCTCCTAGATATGCATGGTGCAGTCCAGACATCGAGTGTATAAGATCAAAGCAATTTTCATAGATAGTAGAAGACTTGGGAAGACAGTTTTGCAATGCTTGCCAAGGATGCATGCTTCACAGTCATCATTTTAAAAGAAACATGAGGAAATAAGATGTTCAGTGCACGAATGGGGATGGCCTAGCCTAGCATGCCATAATACATCATTATCTAAAACAGAATTGAACTAAAAGCGAATTTGAAATGGTCTTGATATCTTCAAGGGTACAAGTCCTCCCTTGAAACACCTTTGCCAATCAACTTAAGAGTCTCAATATCCTGAAACATAACCTCATTAGGACTGAATATCACATTACAATTTAAATCAGTGGTCACTCTTTAACTGATAACAAATTTGAAGCAAATGAAGGCATATAGAAAGCTTTGGTTTCTCTATCAAACGAGTTAATGGTTCCTTCACCCATAATGGGAATTCTATCACCATTAGCAATTTTAACATTCCCCTGAGATAGGCTTAATGTTTTAATCATCTTGGCGTCACTAATCATGTGATGAGAAGCTCCTGAGTCTATTACTAATGGTTTAATCTTATCAAAGGCATTCAGATTTGTGGTAAGACCACACCTGCACTGTGACACTTTATATGATGCATTTAAAGATAAACCAAGTGTGTTACCGACTCCTTTAGGGCTTTGATGAGTGCATGGAGGTCAGACTTCTTGATAGTCTCATCTTGTGTCCCTCTCATGGCTGTACCACCACCATTGGTAAGCTTTCCCATCACCAGCATTCCTGTGCGCATTGAATTAGATGACTCTCCTCCATCACCGAGTAATTTGCTCTGCAGAGTTCTCGAACTCTCGGTGGCTCGAGGTGTGGGTGAAGAATCCAGCACTTGTCTCTTCCATGCCCTTTCTTCTTGCAGTGGTCACACTCCCACACCTTCTTGTCACTTGGTTTGTAGTACCCTTTGTTAGCAGCCCTCAACAGATCTTCGCTCCATCGCCTTTGTTTGCAAGTATGAGGTCTCCTTTACCTCCAAAGAGCTCCACTGAGCCTTGCTCTTTTGTATCTGAGCGATAGCTCCTCAAGGTCTGGGAGCTTGTCACCTCGAATGTGTTTGATTAACCCACCATACACTGGATTGAGAGTAAAGAAGTGCAAACACTTTATCTTGTTCTCTCATTCAGCACCTCGTGGTCAACACTTGATGGTCTCAGATCTCCAGCTCAGCCCACAAGGATCTAAATTTCCCAAAATGTTTTGAAAATCAGTATCCTTCGTGTGAGGGTGTTGATAGCCCTCGACTTCAAACACACGGCTGATGTTGGAGACATTTCCATAAACCTTCTTAAGAGTGTCCCATAGCTCCTTTGAGGTTTCACAATAGGAGTATGCCTCCGTGATATGTGGTGCAAGGCTGTTCTGAATGATGGAGAGAACCATAAGATCCGCTGACCTTCTTCTTTCTTTCCATCTCCTTTAGCAGCTCACATCTTCTTTACCATCTCTCTCCTAGGTTTGGTTTGCCCTTGCTCTCCACAACACACTCCCAAAGACCTCACTGAAAGTGCTGTCTTGACAAGCCTTGACCATAACAGATAGTTTGGCCCATTCAGGGTCACGGAATGATAACCATCTTTGTTCGAGTTTCCATTTTGGCAAATTTTGAAGCTGGAAAATAAGAACAGCTGAAGAACACCAAGAACTTTGCCAAAATAAAAAGAAAAGATCGAGAGTTTATGGAAATAAGAGATTTAGACTAGAATAAGGTCTCAAGAGCTTTAGAGAGCTCGATACCATGAAAGACTAAGACTTTAGAGGATTTAGATTGGAAACATTATGAGAATTTAAGAGAGAGAGAGGTAGTGTCATGGATGAAGAAGAAGAGAGAATAAGAACACTTGATTGATTATTGATTACATTGCAACCTCATACACTCTATTTAAGGACAAACACCGATCACAAGCAGAGAAGAAACAATAAAGAAATGAGTGATAGTACAAAGGAAATAATAAACAAAGGGAGAGGAGCTGGTCAGGCTCGTCAGCCGGTAGAAAGTGACAGCACCCAACGGTCTCCCTGTCTTTTCTCATAGACCCTGACTTCTCCACCAACAGCTCTCTTCCTTATGTCTATTCTCCACTTCTCTTGGCAGGATTTAAATATCAAACCGCCCATAATATCTCATCCCTTGTCTTGCAAGTCAAGCTAGGTTTTATGTTAACTTGATCACCTTACTTGCCCTTGATCTCTACCTTATTCTCTTCATGTCAACACATGATCTCCTTAAACCATGAAGCATCTACTCTTTTTCCTCTGTGTGTTTTGTCCCATTGGTTTTTCACACAAAGGTTTTAATGAGGATGTCTTCATGGGTTCCAAGCTAACCATGCCTTATGGTCAAGCTTGAGGGGAGTATTGACATGAAGACAAGAAGAGAAGAGATAAGGCGTAAGAAGTATCCTGATGAGTGAAGAAGATGTGAACTGCACTTGCTTGATCACTTTATTTCCAGATAACCTTGGCTCCATACTAAGCAGCATGGAGTTAGTTTAGTATAGAGACAAGGAACTGAGAGTTAGTTTAGTATAGGAGACAAAGGGAGGCCTGGAAGTCAAAGAGAACCGCTGGAGTATGCGTAAGAGATCGCAAGTTGACAATTAAATAAAGTTAAAGTCACATGTTCCACTTAAGGGAGATAGTTATGTATGTCACTTTCACTCAACAGTGCAGTCACATGTTCCACTTAAGGAGATAGTCATATGTGTCTGTCACTTTCACTCGCCAGTGCACAATTTTTATTCTAAATTCCTCTTGTCTTGATTCAACCTTGTAGCCTTTAAATATATTTGTAATGTGTTCTGATTTAATTAAGGGAAAGAGTTCTCCTTTCATCTATCTCTCTCTCACTCTCGCCAATCTCTCATTTCATTTCACTGTTCACTCTGTTCCTCACATTTCTAACACTTAGGAAAGAATCCTTGTTTGCTAATCTAAAGAAATGTACTTTTGGAGCAGATAACCTTGTCTTTTAGGTTTTGTTGTGAGTGAGATGGAATCCATGTTGATGAAGAAAAGATCAAAGCTATCAAAGAATGGCCAAGTCCAAAGACAGCTTGGTGAAGTAAGAAGCTTTCATGGTCTAGCCGGTTTTACAGGAGATTTGTCAAGGATTTTAGTACTTTGGCTGCACCACTGACTGAAGTAATCAAGAAAAACGGGTTCAAGTGGGAACAAGCACGGAAGAAGCATTCCAAACCTGAAAGAGAAACTCACCAATTCACCGTTCTTTCTCTCACTGACTTTTCTAAAACATTTGAAATAGAATGTGATGCATCTGGTGTTGTGTAGGTGCTGTGCTTATGCAGGAAAAGAAACCAATAGCTTTCTTTAGTGAAAAGCTTGGAGGTGCTACTTTGAACTATCCAACGATGACAAAGAACTCTATGCACTTGTGAGAGCATTGCAAACATGGCAACACTATCTCTGGCCTAAGGAGTTTGTCATCCACACTGATCATGAGTCTCAAGCATCTCAAGGACAACAGAAACTGAACAAGAGACATGCTAGATGGATTGAATTCATTGAAACCTTTCCTATGTGATCAAGTACAAGAAAGGTAAGGAAAACATAGTTGCTGATGCACTATCTCGAAGGTATGTTCTCTTAAACACTCTTGAAACCAAATTACTTGGATTTGAACATATCAAAACTTTGTATGCCACTGATTCTGATTTTAAGGATATATATGCTTCTTGTGAGAAGTTTGGACGAGGTAAGTATTTCAAGAATGATGGTTTTCTTTCAAAATAGATTATGTGTGCCTAACTCTTCTTTGAGAGAATTGTTTGTCAAAGAGCTCACGCAGGTGGACTTGAGGACATTTTGGCGGCTAAGACTCTGAGTGTAATGCAAGAGCACTTCTTTGGCCACACATGAGGAGAGATGTAGAAAAGCTTGTGAAAAGTGTATCACTTGCAAACAAGCTAAGTCCAAAGTTCAAACCCACGGTTTGTATACTCCTTTGCCCATTCCTTTGCATCCATGGCATGATATTTCAATGGATTTTGTGGTTGAATTGCCTAGAACTAAACTGGAAAAGATTCTCGTGTTTGTAGTTGTTGATAGGTTCTCTAAAATGGCTCATTTCATTGCCTCGCCATAAGACTGATGATGCTGTGAATGTTGCTAACCTGTTTAAGGAAATTGTTAGACTTCATGGAATGCCTAGGACAATTGTTTCTGATAGAGACACAAAGTTTCTCAGCTTTTGGAAAAGCTTGTGGTCTAAGTTAGGAACTAAAGCGGTTTTCTACTACTTGTCATCCATACCGATGGACAAACTGAAGTCATCAATAACATTGTCTACCCTGTTGCATTGATTAAAAGGAATCTTAGAACTTGGGAAGAATGTTTGCCTTGTTGACAAGAAGCAATAAAAGGATGAGTGATCATGGACAAGTAAATGGAAGGAGAAAGAGTCATCCGGATGGTTCAGAATCACTTAGGTTTGAACACTTGTGGAGTGAGCAACTGGCACAGCCTTGGAGAAGAAGAAACCAATCCGACCTGCACTACTACAAGGCAGGAAGAAGATATGTTAGCTTGCAATGTGGCCTAGTGACCGTTGTAGTGGAGACAAAGAAGGGAGGCAAGTTGCTCATTAAATAAATTATAAGTCACATGGCAACCCAACCGTTGGGGACTGTCTCCCACCAGCAAGGACCTGTCCCTTTCTCGACCAGCACACAAGGAGGACCACCAGAGTTTAATATTATTCTTCTTGTCCCGTTGCTCTTCTGGCTATTTATTCATGTTGTATGCACACCAAAAATATTAAGCAAACATGTTTCCATTTATCTCTCTCAATCTCGCAATCTCTCTCTTGCAATGTTCCTCATCCGGAACCAACTAAATCTCATATTCTTACATGGTATCGTGAGCAACAAGCTCTTGAGACCTAATTCTCTTTACTTTTCTCTCAAACCGCATTACTCTGATTCTCTTCAAAATTTTCTTTTCCCTTCTCTGGTTTCTCTGTTCTTGAGATGTTCTTGATGTTCTTGAACTGTTCTTGTCTTGTTCTTGATGGAAATGGCAGAAAACTCAAAAATGGTGGTCATTCCAACACTCTCAAAGCAAACTATCTGCACTGGGCAAGGCTTGCTAAAACAGCTCTTGGAGGCAGAGGACTCGAGATTGTTGAAGAAGGGAGGCCACAAGAAAAGACCATTCTAGGAGAGGATGGCAAAGAAGTTGTTGTTGCTGATGTGGCCAAGAAGAAAGGTCGAGGATCTGCTGGTGTTGTCCATCCTTCAGCACAGCCTTGACCCCTCACTCCAAGAAGGCTCTTACTGTGAAACTTCCAAGGAGCTGTGGGATACACTTCAGAAGGTGTATGGAAACAAATCCAACCTTAGTAGGGTCTTTGAAGTCAAGAGGGCTATCAAGACTCTTAGTCAAGAGGACACTGATTTTGACAAGCATTTTGAAAGTTCAGGTCTTGTGGGCAGAACTTGAGATGCTCAGGCCAGCAACAACCAATCCGGATGTGCTTAACCAAAGAAGAGAGCAAGATAAGGTCTTTGCTTTACTGCTCACTCTCCATCCAAGTTATGGTGATCTCATCAAGCACATTGAGAAATAAGGAGCTACCTTCCCTTGATGAGGTATGCTCTGAAATTCAAAAGGAACAAGGCTCAGTGGGTCTCTTTGGAGGAGGAAAGAAAGACCTAATTTCGCCAACCAGGCTGATGGAACAGCAAACAAGAGTTCTTACAAACCGAAGACAAGAAGTGTGGGTCTGTGATCATTGCAAAAGAAGGGCCATGGCAAAGACAAGTGCTCATCCCCACCTCAAGCCACGAAGTTCAAGACAGGATACAATGATGGAAAAGCAAACTTCTCGGGTGATATTGGTGAGCCATCTACACACAGCACTACGCCAGACTAGTGAGACTTATGAGGGCAAGGGAGGGCTTCCAGCAGTGGTTCAGCCTTAAGGAACAATCAAGATGAGACCATAGGCGATCTGACATTGAGGCCCTCATCAAACTCCTCAAAGATAACTCGTAACTCATTTGGTACCTCTTTACATGCTACGCTTGGTACTTCCTTGAATGCTATAACTAATTTTATGATGACAAAACCATTAGTAATTGATTCGGAGCTAGTCACCACATGATTGTTGAGAAGAGGGTTTCACCTTGATATGAGAAGATATGGAGTGTTGGGATCATAAGGAGAAGAAGAGATGTGAGTGCAAACTTTAGGCTGTATCGCCTGTAACGGCCTCTGATGATGATGGCACGCCTGCACGGATGGGCAGTGAAGGATCAATCAGGTTATATGCTGAAGAGAGAAATGGGTGAAGTGCAAACTTAGGGCAGGCTGCACGGATGTGGGATCCGCACATGACCGCATAAGGTGAAACTTCACCCATTTACCATGAGGACTTACCCGGTTACCTTGCAGCAACCAAGCCTTCACCGATCATTTCTGACCTGAGAAGGATGAGGAACGCGAGCAGGACAGGCTGGCAAGGTCTGGCAAGCTGACAGCCTGTCAGAACGTGAGCATAACCATTGGCCGAGTTTGAATTAAGCGCCCACCTTTGACTTCACATGCTTGAGCTTCTTCCCTTTGAACCGTAATCTGCCTTATGCTTCTTGTATAAATATGTAAACCCTCTCCTCATTATGTTTAAGCAAATAATAAGAAGTCTCTCATTATCCGAAATGGTTCTTAGACTTTAATCTCATAATCTCTCTAATCTCTTAAATCTTCTTAATCTCCATCAAATCTCGATCAATCTATTTCTATGGCTTAAGATACTTAGAAATCTTATGGTATCAGAGCCTGGTTGGCTTTTCAACCTGTGTTCTTAAGGTATTCGTGTGTGTTCTTGAAGATTGGTGGTGCTAGATCTTTGAGAAACTTGTTTCGTGGCTGTTGGTGTTTGTTCTTTGAGATCTGTTCTCAAGTTGGTTCCTGGTGGTGGCTAAAGCTTACTGGTGGTCTCAAGAGTCTGGTGTGGTGTTTGCGTGAAGAAGAAGAGTTCTAAAGGTGGAAGCTTTGAGGTATTATTGAAGATTCAAGCTTAAAGTTCAAACCTTTGGAGTGTTTGGTGTTTGTGTGAGCTAAAAGAGAAGTCTTTGAGGTTGCCTTGAAGATTTAATCTGAAAGCTCAGAACTTTATCAACTTGTGTGGTGTGTTGATACAAGTTGAAGTCTTTTCTCAAGCAATGGAAGGTGGTGGAGTCTACATGAAGGTTGCTGCTACTTTCAAAGGAAATAACTATCTTGTGTGGTCAAGGATGGCCGGAATGCCGCGGAAGCAAAGGGTTGTTGAAACACATCACAACCGGAGAAGCTCCAAAGCTTATTACTCGGGTGAGGATGTTCAAGAGGACTCAAGTGATGCTTGAGAAATGGCAACAAGAGGAGTGCATTGTGCTCTCAGCTCTTCTTATCTTTCAGAAATCGATGGAAGCTTACAGCTATTGTGAAACCGAAAGGAGTTGTGGGACACATTGAAGAAGGTGTATGGGAATACATCAAATCTGAGCAGAGTGTTTGAAGTGAAGCAAGCTTAACAATCTGGTGCAAGAGGACATGGACTTTGAGAAGCATTTGGGAAAGTTCGAGCTTTATGGTCGAGCAGATGCCGAGGCCGAAAGTACTACTAATGCTGATGAGCTCAACAAAGGAGAGAGCAAGACAAGGTGTTTGGGCTGCTACTCACCTTAAACCCAGCCTATGGAGGTCTCATTCAACATATGCTGAGGGATGATACACTGCCTGACTTGGAAGAAGTGTGTGCTCGATCCAAAGGAGCATGGTTCCATGGGATTGTTTGGCAAGAAGGGAAAGGAGCTGGCTTTGGCAAATCAGGCATCACACGCTGAGCAAGGAGAGGTATCACAAGCTAACAAGGCAGTACATGGGAAGTATGAGAAGTTCAATGGAAACTGTGATCATTGCAAGAAGCAAGGTCACAAGAAGAGTCAATGCTGGATACTTCACCCACATTTGAAACCGCCAAGTTCAACAAGGAGGCAAAGGCACATTTGGGAGAGGCTAATGGTGGCGTAAGCTCAAGAAAGAATCAGGAGATGGAAGTGGACAATGGGAAGTCCTTAGTGGCTTATATCGCGGTTCTAGCTCAAGAGGCAACAATGATGGAGAGTACTTGAAGAGATCAGACTTGATGCTCTCATCAAACTCTTCAAGGATAATGGTAACACCTTTGGGTACTCCTTTGGTGCATCCATGATTGCTAGTACTGATAGTTCAATAAACATACATGATCATCTTAGAAATTGTGATATTGATAGATTGATCATGCATATGATTCTGCTCATACATATAAGCCATCTAATATTCTTGCACATCTTGCTAAGTCATCTCCATGTTCATATAAACCTCTCATTGTTGACTCTGGTGCATCTCATCATATGATTAGTGACACTAAGCTGATCACTAGCATTGAGCCTGCCCATGGCAATGTGATGATAGCAATGGTGCTAAAATTCCTATCAAAGGAATAGAAAGCTCAAGTTGTTTGATAAAGACTCTAAAGCTCTTTATATGCCTGATTTCACTTCTAATCTATTATCTGTGAAGAATTGTGCTACTGATCTAAATTGTAATGTCATTTTCAGTCCTAACAGTGTGAAATTTCAGGATATTGAGAGTAGCAAGGTGCTGGGAAGTGGGAAACCAAAGGAGATCTTTATGTTCTTGAGAATCTGAATCTCGCTGCTGTTTCAAATTTTAGTTGCTCTTTTTCTCGTTTCTACTAGTCTTAGCAAAAATGCATTGTGGCATGCTAGACTAGGACACCCTCATAATAAGGCTTTAAAACTGATGTTGCCAGGTGTTTCTTTTGAGAATAATGATTGTGAAGCTTGCATTTTAGGCAAGCATTGTAAAACTGTTTTCCCAAACTCTTCTACTATCTATGATAAGTGTTTTGATCTTGTGCACTCGATGTTTGGACTGCTCCTTGCTTATCTAGGAAAATCAGAAATATTATGTCACTTTCATTGATGAAAATCCAAATACACCTGGTTAACTTTAATTCCAACCAAAGATAGGGTGCTTGATGCATTTAAAAATTTTCAATCATATAGACTAACCATTATCAAGCCAAGATCAAGATTTTCAGTCCGATAATGGAGGAGAGTACACGGGCAATGCATTCAAGGAACACCTATCTCGAGTGGCATTCTTCATCAAACTAGTTGTCCTTACACTCCACAGCAAAATGGAGTGGCTGAGAGAAGAACAGGCACTTAATGGAGGTTGCAAGATCCATGATGTTTCAGGCCAATGTTCCTAAAAGATTCTGGAGTGATGCTGTGGTTACGCTTGTTACTTGATCAACCGAACACCTACTCTTGTGTTGCATGGGAAGTCGCCATTTGAGGTGCTCAACAAGTACAAGCCAGTACTGACTCACCTCAAGGTCTTTGGGTGTCTTTGCTATGTCATGGTTCCTGGTGAATTGAGAAACAAGCTTGAAGCCAAGAGCACCAAAGCTATGTTTATTGGATACTCCTCAAGTCAGAAAGGATACAAATGCTATGATGAAGACACTGGAGGGTAATGGTCTCAAGAGAAGTGAAGTTTGTAGAAGAAAGGGGCTACTATGAAGAAAAACCAGGAAGATCTGAAGGATTTAACTTCGATAGAGCCAGTATCTTGAGGACAATCTTGGAGAACCTGGGATTAATATGAACCAAGGCCAAAGTGGAGGAAGTAGACCAGGAAGGCCTTCTACTGCTGCTGATGGTGTCCAAGGGAGTGCTGCTACTGATAATATTCATGTCCCCACCCTTGATCATGAGGGGGCAGTGAATCGAAACTCTTAACCAAGGAATGGGAGAGAGTTCAAGTGGTCAAGAGAGCTCTAGCTTTCATGATCAAGGTGGTGATTCAGGCGTGGAGTCTAGAGATCATCAAGAAGATTCTGATCCGAGTGTGGTTCAAGAAGAAGTGCAAGTGCAAGCACGAGGATGAAATGCAAGGTGTGCAAAATGAACAACAACAAGCAACGTACCATTTTGAGGAGAAGCACACGGATAAGGAAGGATCCTTCCAACTGGGTAAACACGAGTGTACTACAATGCCCAGGCTGTGGAGCATCCTTCTCGCTGTGTGCTCCTTTGCTCAATATCCAGAAGAGCATTATGCCTTTCAAGTTTAGATGAAAGCTATGTCCCAAGAAGCTATGAAGAGGCAATGCTGATACAAGAGTGGAGAGATTCTGTTAATGCTGAGGCTGATGCTATGATCAAAAATGATACATGGTATGAGAGTGCTTTGCCAAAAGGAAAGAGAGCTGTGTCTCAGTGGATCTTCACTATCAAGTATCTTCCAAATGGACAGATAGATAGGGCAAGACAAGGCTGGTAGCAAGGGTTTTACTCAAACATATGGAGAGGACTACATTGATACATTTGCACCTGTTGCCAAGCTCCATACCATTCGATTGTACTCTCTACCGTGAATCTTGAAAGGATCTCCGCAAATGGATGTAAAGAATGCTTTCCTACAAGGAGAGCTTGAAGATGAGGTTTATATGCATCCACCTCCGGTCTTGAGCACTTAGTGAAGAAGGGCAATGTCTTGAGGCTAAAGAAAGCTATCTACGGCCTTAAGCAATCACCTAGAGCTTGGTATCACAAACTCAGCACTACCTTGAATGGAAGAGGATTCAGAAGTCGAGCTTGATCACACCTTCTTCACACTTGTCACACCAGCAGGTATTATTGTTCTTCTTGTGTATGTTGATGATATCATCATCAATCGGTAGTGATAAAGATGGTATCAAGGCTACTAAGGAATTCCTTAAATCTGTGTTTGAGATTAAAGATTTGGGAGAGATGAAATACTTGGCATTGAGTTATGTAGCTGGAAGGCTTATTCATTTCTCAAAGGAAATATACACTTGATCTTTTGAAAGATGCAGGTGCTTATGGAGGAAAGACAGCCAAAATGCCCATGGAAGATGGGTATAAGGTTCCACGAGGAGGGAGCTTGAAGACAGCAAGCCATTTCATGATCCAAAGCTTTATAGAAAGCTAGTGGGTAAGCTAATCTATTTGACCATTACTAGACCGATATTTGCTTTGTGTGAATCGTGAGCCAGCATATGCAAGTTCCAAAAGAGCATCATTGGCGATGGTAGAAGATTGCTTATGTATCCGAATGGAACACAAGAACTTGGTGTGTGGATGGGTTGCAAAACGTAAGCACGTATGGTAGGCTATTGTGATGCATTAAGGGTGAGATGATCAGATAGAAGATCAACCACTGGCTATTGCACATTCATTGGTGGGAACTTAGTCACTGGAAGAGCAAGAAGCAGAAGGTGGTCTCATGTTCAAGCGCGGCTGAGTATGAGCCACGTGAAGCCGACAAACGAGCTGGTTTGGATCAAAGGGATATGAAGCACTTGGAGATTGATCAAGCTACCATGACTATGCACTGTGACAACCAGGCTGCAATCCACATTGCATCCAACTCGCTTCCATGAAAGAACCAAGCATATTGAAGTTGACTGCCACAAAGTAAGGGAGATGATAGTGCTTGGAGTGATCTTACCTGTTATACCGAAGTGAAGACCAGCTGGCTGATGTGTTCACAAAAGCAGCAAGCAGAAGACAATGGAGTCCATTCACATCCGCTGGGCCTCATTGATCTTGGGAAGAAGAAGAGCTGATCTCTTAGTCATGAGATCTTTACTTTTTCCCTCATCAAGGTTTTGTCCCAATGGGTTTTCCTTGGTGAGGTTTTTAATGAGGAAGATCTCATATGCCGTCCAAGCTTGACTTGTTCCATATGGTCAAGCTTGAGGGGAGTGTTGAGAAGAGGGTTTCACCTTGATATGAGAAGATATGGAGTGTTGGGATCATAAGGAGAAGAAGAGATGAGTGCAAACTTAGTGTCAGACGGCCGTGCACGGCCTGCAACGGATGATGGTACGCCTGTACGGATGGGCAGTGAAGGGATCAATCAGGTTATATGCTGGAAGAGAGAAATGGGTGAAGTGCAAACTTGTGGCAGGCTGTACGGATGTGGGATCCGCGACATTGACCGCATAAGGTGAAACTTCACCCATTTACCATGAGGACTTACCCGTTACTCCTCGCAGCAACCAAGCCTTCACCTGATCATTTCTGACCGCTGAGAAGGATGAGGAACGCCAGCAGGACAGGCTGGTCTGGCAAGCTGACAGCCCGTCAGAACGCAGAGCATAACCATTGGCCGAAGTTTGAATTAAGCGCCCACTCCTTCGACTTCACATGCTTGAGCTTCTTCCTTTGAACCGTAATCTGCCTTATGCTTCTTGTATAAATATGTAAACCCTCTCCTCATTATGTTTAAGCAAATAATAAGAAGTCTCTCTCATTATCCAGAAATGGCTCTGGGACTTTAATCTTCATAATCTTCTCTAATCTCTTAAATCTTCTTAATCTCCATCAAATCTCTCGATCAATCTATTTCTATGGCTTAAGATACTTAGAAATCTTAATGATAAGTGATTTAAAATTGATTGAAAACATTGTTCCTTGTGAGAATAAGAGATTTATAGGTAGTTTATTGCTGGAAACTCAAGAAAGTACCGCTGAAACTCAAGAACATGAAGAACAGAGAGAGAGGAAGAGAGAGAGTGGATTTCAAAATCGAGAGAGAGAAGGAGAATAATTCCTTAGATTAATTCATTCTGATGTTTACAATATATAGGCAACTTGCCTAACATAAAAGACAAGCAAAAGAGTAAAATAATAAGCAAGAGGACAACACACCGGTGGAGAGATAGTGACAGTCCTCAACAAATACGATCTTATGCGTAACATGTGATCTCCTTATTTAAATCCATTCAAACTCTTGCAGCTGGTCAACCAAACCTGTTGACATGAAGCAAATAATGAGAAGCCTATTACATCATTAAAGAGACACACACGAGAATGCAAGGAATACAAGTTTGAAGTGATCAAATGGATGCCGTCCGCATAAGTCAAAGAGTGACTCAGAGTAACTTGCAAGGCAAGTGAAATACTCGAGGAAAGGCATTTAAATCAACCAGGAATGAAGAAGAAGTGTCGACACTTGAGGAGAAGAATCATGTGAAGAAAGAAGAAAGGAGAGGCCGAGTGCCAGCCACTTTCACCATGGCTGGACGAGCCAGCCTACCAGATCTTCCCATTTGTTTATTCTTTGCATTGTACTTTCTCTCAATTGTTTATTGCTTCTTCAGGCTCACTTGCGAGCTTGTTGCTCTTAAATAGGTGTAATGTTCCTAAATCAATAGAAAAAATGTTTCTCTTCATACTTACAACTCTCTCTCTCTGATTCTAATCGCCTCATCCTCTTGTTCTTAATCTTCTTACTCTTCTTCACAAATCTTCCTTAAACTTCTTACAAATTATCATGGTATCGAGCAACAAAGCTCTTGAACCTACTGCTTCCTCAAGAAATACTGCTTTTTACTTATATCCATCTCTGTAAATCTTCTCTCCTGTTCTTGTGTTCTTGGCAGTGAAGGCAAAGATGGATAGCAACAACAACCGAATCCTCAGCATTCCTGACCTTAAAGGAGTTAATTACCTCTTATGGGCCAGGATGGTGAAGATTGCCCTGAGGAAAAGGTTTATGGAGCCATGTCTCAACGTAGCAGCTCCAAAACAAACTATCCAAGGAGAAGATGGAAAGGAGAAGGTGGTAGCTGATGAAGACAAATGGGGCCAGGAAGATCTCATGGTGCTCACAGCCCTCCTTAGCTTCTGAACCAGCTATTATGGAGTCTTTCTCATACTGTGAGACCACCAAGCAGCTTGGGATACACTCTACAAAGTGTATGGAAATGTCTCCAACCTTACTGAGTCTTTGAAGTGAAAAGAGCCATCAATGCTCTTAGTCAAGAAGCGGAGACAACAAGCGTTCCTAGCCTCTTTGCCCATCATAATATGTAAGTGGAGGATGCAATTATGCAATAAAACAATATTGTCATAATTTTTGAATTTCTCTCAAAATTTGTAGGTTAACCCTAGAAAATATAGAGTTTTTAAGTTAAATGCTCTATATACATAATCTTATACTCTTTAGTGTTGTTTAAAATATTTTAACCACATTCTACATTTGTATTAATGTATTCTAAACTATCTTTCAAGGTTGTACATCATTCTAGTTTTAACAATTAATTTAGTTGAAATTCATATCTTGCTTAAATAAGTAGACTAACCATATAAAATCACTATTATCTAGAAGCGGAGACAACAAGCGTTCCAAACCTCATTGACCATCATAATATGTAAGTGGAGGATGCAATTATGCAATAAAACAATATTGTCATAATTTTTGAATTTCTCTCAAA